>JAVJIF010012579.1:0-172797 GCA_038442645.1 Agave tequilana | reverse complement strand
TTTGGAAACTAAGATTCCTACACTCCTTTTCTAGAACAACCACTTGAAGATACATCACATCTAGAAAAGAGTATAGATGTCTTGAAGAGTCCGCACTACAATTTCAAAAATCTTCTGCCGAGTCTATCAATAGTTGGAAACAATTGAGTCAATTGGTTAGCATTTGTAGGGATAAGAACTCTATCTTATCATCTGTAACTAATTCAGCTATCCTAACTCTATGATCTGACCCAGGACTCTTGTCATTTTGGACACCAAGTTTCAATTTTAGCACCCCATCTGAACTTGTCCAACTTCAAATCCCATTGACATTTTGGCAAGGTATCCTTTTCCTAAAATTGAACTTGAGCATGAATATGATCCTGAACTTTCACTTGGTAATTCAATAAACACTTCCTGATTCAATATAGACTGCGATATTTTTACCTGAATTCAAGCCTTTTTCTGAGTCAGTATTGGACCCAGTGCCAGTCCATTGTGAACTGAATTACCAATATTTTATGATCATCATATTGAACTTGACCAATTTCATACTTTTGAAAGTCCCATTGATAATGGCAAGTTCTCATTTTTATAAAAATTGAACTCAATGAGGACTGTGACTTTGATCTTCAAATTTGTGATCTAGTTCAAATTCCTGAATCAATATTGACTCCTGTTATGTTACCCAATTTGAGCAACATTTAGAGTAAGTTTTGATTCTCATACTTGTCATTCTTGAACTGAATCACCAACCTTAGGAAGTCACATTCCATCATGGGGAAATAAATGTGGACTTGAGTTTCATCTTCTCGATTTGGACCTACTTCCTGAACCATCTCGACTCCCGAACCTTTACTTGACTTAAGTTTTTTTCCTGAGTCAGTATTAGTTCCTGTACTTCCTGAGTCCAAATCAATCATTCCATTCTGGGACAAGGGTCTTGATAATTTGACTCTGAAATTATTTTAAAATTTGAAATTAGATAGGGTAAAATTTTTAATAAAAATCATTCATATCTACATCATTCTAGTGGGTTGTATTATAGAGTCTCTGGTGGGTTTCTCTTACTCCACGCAAATGGATTAGGCCTCATTTCGTGGACCAATCAGACCACCACCGGAACCATCCACCTTGAGGTGATTTTTCCTTCCCTCTCTATTTATTTTCATGAATACATACATCACGATGCATTGAGGATAATGCATGAGATAAGTGTGGGGGAGGGTTTACTAACATAGAGTTTTTAGATTTTCTTTCTTTTACATTTTTTTAAGGATACTTTTAGAAACTTCCCTTTGTATAGGATTTTTTTTTTCTTTCTTTAAAAATTTTTGAAATTTGAGACAAAGTTTTGATCTTTTTTAAAGAAAATTAAGATATCTTAAAAATTAAGAAAGCCTTAATTATGACATCTTAACCCAGTCAAAATAATGTTCTTGTTTAAAATTATAGGCTAAGTAAGATAAATTGGGGAGTAATTTTATCTTGAATTTTTTGCCTTACACACTTACACAATTTTGGGATGGAATCAAAGACCTAAAATGCCATAAAGCAAAAATAACTAAAAGAAAAATAAAATAATATATGGTATAAATAAAACATCACTTATTAAGCTGGATAAGTATGCTTCAAGAAGCATGATTATTCACGCCTGACGGTGGTCAAAAGAAACAAATAAATCCCCCTTAGTTTTGTGGCCTTGTTTACTCGAGTCCTTAAACTGAGGGATGTTTTATCATCTGGTGCCCTAGGCCGTCTTTTAGGGAGTCATCGGTTAAAAGCTCACTACCCGGGTAAAGTAGAAAGCCTAAGAACTAAGAGGGAAAAAAGGAAGAAAAAGATATATAATATATATATATATATATATATATATATATATATATATATATATATATACTTGATGGTTAGAGTTGAAATCACAGAAATCTCACTATCACAAAGTGCTATTATCTAGGTTTTATGAAATAAATATTCAATCCAATTTTGAATTCTACCTTAATGAAGACAAGATCTTGCATAGAGACTAAGTGAAGGAAGAATGATTTTTGGTGGACTTATGACCTTAATCGCTTATATTTTTGCAAAAATATTTGAAACTTGTCTCTCTTTCAAAATGTATTTTTAAAATACTAACATTTGTTCTTCTTTCTTTATGGATTTTGTGGGTGTAATCCGCTGAAAACCCTCAGGAGACAAACTCCTCCTCTAGGGGTAACCTAGAGGTTTAACGGCTTGTTGCACATGCTCAGTGTAATCGCGTCACCTGTGAAAGTGGTGTAATAACATTGTAATATAGTTTTTTCTTTTCTTGTTTTGCTCGAGACGAGAAAAGATAAGTATGGGGGGTGATTAGTCTACAATTTTGCATTATTATATCACATTTTGCCACCGATTTATGAATAAAATGTCGATCTACCGTGTTTTGGTCTCTCTTGCAGGTAAATCAAGAGTTTAAGGGTAAAGGAGTAATAGAGCTTAATTAAACCCATTTTTGGGTAATTAAATCCGTATTACTTGGAGGCCAAGCAGGAGAACTTCTAGAAGATGCATTGAATCTAGATTTTTGCGCATTTTAGACGAAGATTCAGACGAATATACCCGAAATCGAATATACCAAGAAGGCCCCCGAAGCGCCGCGCATCCCCGTACCAAAACTAGGGACTTTTGTCCCTGGTATTGCCGCGGATCCGTGGCATGTGGTGGGCCCACGCGTTGATTTTTGACGCGTGGGTCCGTCTCGTCTTCTAGAATCCTCCTGCGCCTATAAAAACCCCGCAGAGGTCCAGAACGAGGCAGTTTTTTGATTTTAGGCTAGGGTTTTTATGTTTTTGTGTAGGATAGTGTAGATGTCTTCTTCTTCATTTCTTTTGTATTTATATTTCGTTTTTAGATCTTGTAGTAAGGCTGAGAGATTCAGAGAGAGAATAGAGAGGGATTGATGTAATAGATGGTGACAATCTATGTTAAAGGTGCCTCCTTTCTTCTCCAATGTAGTCTTCTCCGTCTTCTACATGATGCTTGGCTAACTTTTCTTCTCATGGTAATCTAACTACTAACCACTAACCATCTAACCATTACTTGATAATCCACATGAATCTTATAGCCTCTACAAGGCCTTGCTCTTGCAAGAGCCATTGATGGCTCATGATGATGGATTCTAACATTCTAACATTTCTAACATCTACTGACTAACTTGCTAACTTGCAATGTCTTCTTTATTTCATGCTCACCTCTAACCGGTTTTGATGATTTAACAGTAGCTTGTAACTTGTTATGTGGTATTGATGTGTTGTTTGAATGTAGAAGAATAATAATATGAGCCATGCTTTGTATCGTCTCTTGAAGCCAAGGATTAGTGATGGCCAAGGATCCATGTGAGGCAACAATCGCTAAGAGGTTAGCATGATTAGTGGAGCAATTAGTAGTTAGTAGCCATGAGTTTTCTTTTATCTTGTTTTAAAAATCATTTGTTTTCACCATCATCTTTATTCATCTTTGTTTTCATTTTCTTTACCACAAGTTTCATCTTCTTTTCTATTTTGTTTTTCAAACCGCTTCTCTTATATTTCTTCTCCGTTTTTATCGCCTTCATCACCTACCACATGTTTGATTTTCTTTTCTTTTCTTTTATTTTCTTTTTGTAATTCTTTAACAAAAAAGAATTGTTAACATATGACGTGAATAGAGATTGTTAGTGCTTCTATCGCCTCCCATCCCTGCGGATCGACCCGTTGAGCCAATGCTATAACGGAGTATCGAGGGAACATTAGCACACACGAGCTTTACATTGATTTCATAAAATGCACGTTTTAAGAGTGCTGATTTCGCCCCGATCAATATTGCATACATATTGTCACATTACCATGCTTGTTATCCAAATAAATCATATTAATAAGTCCTATTTTTCTTTATAAAATGCAGGCCCATTGATAAAGGATAGGCCAGAGAAACGAGCCCAAAAGCCCATTTAATTCAGAATAAATTCAAATCAGGGAATCAGGACAGATCTTGACAATCAGAGAGGTTGAAAACCAGTTGAAATGAATCTTCTCAAATGAAGCAGTTGAAGTCAACAAATCAAAGATCGTTTCATCAAATCCGAGAGCTGCAACAGTGAATCCAACAAGACAAAAGGGAGCCCAAATCCACGCCAACCATCGTTCCACCAGGACGTGGCCACTTGGCCACATCCTGGCCGCAGATCCGCGGCCCAAGCCGCGGATCTGCTGCTTTTGATGGAGATAAGGGGAGCGTTTGCTCCCATTATCTCCTCACTCCCTTCCTCTGGGTTTTTGCCTGTAAAAGGCAGGGTTTTGTACTGAAAAATTAGCGAGGACTAGGATTAATTTCTTGCTCATTTTTAAGGTTTAGGCTCTTTGTTAGATAGTGTAGAGAAGTTGTATCTCTGTTCTTTAATTTGTAGTTTAGTCCAAATACCAGTGGAGAGTGAGGAACTGAGTGATTGTAACCTGAAGATTGAAGTGACATCAATGATCAAGCTTTCTCCTCTTCCACTCCAAATCATGGGTATGTCTTGTGTTATTTTCATGTCTAGTTTTGTATTATTCATGAGTAGCTAAACTTGCTTTCTGGGCTCACTATCGTCCCTCTCTTCGATCCCTCTTGTTTTTGAATGGCTTTGATGTAAAGACTCAATAGAATCATTTGCATGCCTAAACTAAGCCTTTCTTTTTGAAAGTGCTCTGAAGGCACATGAGGATGGGTTTAGATTTCTAAACTTCTACTTCTTTTAAAATATCACTTAAGCTTGCTTTTATTTTCATACTTGAACTATAACTTGATGATTTAACATTGAGTTCAAGAGGATTTCTTAAGAAAAAGATTTAAACTTTTCCAAACAATCTTATTTGCTTTGCTTAAAACTTTTGAAACTAAAGCTTGAGTTTTTTACCTATGATCAATTGAGGCTTAAGATTTTCAAGAGAAGAACACATCGTTGAGTAGTAAGATAGTGAGCCTAGATTTTCTTCTTCATTAAAAACACAAAATCACTTTTCAAGCTTTATACAAAATTCACTTTTTCCCAAGCCTTCTCTAAATTTTAAGTTTTTCTTTAAGTCACTTCCCTTCTCTCCATTCTCTTTTCAACTTAAAAGCTAGCACCATTCTTAGCTTTCTAATAAAACACCGAAAAGTTTTCATCGCATTCCTCCTCGTGGACACGACCCGTTAGCCTAAAGCTACACGGTAAAAACTTGCTCTTTCATTTTACAATCAGGTGGCCACAACTGCCAGCGAGGAATGGGCGGGGCTTGCTGGTTTAGGAAAGAGAGTGAAAGAGAGAGAGAGAGAGGAGATAGAGAGAGAGAACGTGCGTGAGATGGAGAGAGAGCTGAAAGAGTGGGATTATAAATTATAGGATGTTAATTAGATGTTGTAGAAGATTAGAGAGATTATGAGAGGATTATAGAAAGATTTAGTTAGTCGGTTAGATTTTTTTTAATAACTTATGGTTGAAGAAAACCATATTTTGAATTTAATTAATTAAATAATTTGATTAAATTTGACTAAGTCGGAACGGTGCCCAAAAATTCTGTAAAATCACAAATATTACCCAAAGAATTAATGTGAAATTAAATTTTAAAATTTAATCTAATTTGTAAATTAAAAATCCTAGAATCAATCAGTGATTTGGTCAATACCGGTTTTTGACCAAATTTTGACTATTTTTGAAGAATCCCCAAAAATACGCTAAATAGAAATATAATTTTAGGAATAACTTAAAACAGATTCTTGAAATTCATTCCTGATTATGAATTAAAAAAATGAAGTAGATTACCGGTATCGATCATCACCGAATTCGGAGATTTTCCAAATAATTCAGAAAAATTTCAAAAATCTTAAAAATTCAAATATTGAAAAATTTTATAGAGCTGAATTGGTTTAGTCTGACTACAAAAGAGGTCAAATCAAAGATGTACACCGTATCGAGTACTGATACAGTAACACGTACATCTAGAGCTGGGGATTACACTTCTACCCACCTTACACAGCAAATTTCATCCTCGAAATTTAAATCGAAAATTGGAACGCAAAATGCTAATCAGAATAAAAACTTTAATAAAGTAATACCTAAGGGTATACTTTTTGAATTTCTTTCTCCAACTCCCAGGTAGAATCTCCCGGGGAATTAGGGTCCCATGCCACTCGAACTAAGGAGATCACTTTGTTCTTTAGGACCTTCTCTCTTCGATCAAGTATTGCCACCGGCTGAACTTCATAGGTTAAATCCGGTCTCAGTGTTTATTCTAAATAATTAAGAACATGCTTCTCATCAGGTACATACTTCCAAAGTTGAGACACGTGAAAAAGATCATGCACCCCTTCAAGAGATGGAGGTGAAGCCAGCCTGTAGGCCACTGCACCTATTCTTTTCACAATCTCGAATGGCCTAATATACCTTGGACTCAACTTCCCTTTACTTCCAAATCTGATAACACCCTGAGTTGGTGATATTTTAAGAAACACATGATCTCCAGTCACAAACTCAGGGGGTCTCCTTTGAAATCTACCCAGTTTCACTAGCGGTCTTATACAGCCTGTAGATGCTTTCTGATCTGAGCTACTTTATCCACAGTCTGACTTATCAGCTCTGGCCCAAGCAATTTTCATTCACCAATATCATCCCAACACACCGGTATTCTGCACTTTCACCCATATAGGGCCTCAAATGGTGCCATTTGTATACTAGACTGATAGTTATTATTGTATGAGAATTTGACCAAATGCAGATAATCTTCTCAAGACCCCTTAAAATCCATAACACGTGCTCGAAACATGTCTTCCAGAACTTGTATAGTCCTTTCAGACTGCCCATCTGTCTAGGGATGTAAGCAATACTGAATTTTAGCTTGCTTCCCAGACTCGTCTGTAAACTCTGCCAAGTGAGATAGAAATTTTGTGTCTCGATCTGACACAATGCTCACTGGTATCCCATAGAATCTTACTATCTCCTGCATATAGCGCTCTGCTAAAGTCTCAGTGGACTGCCCCACTCTAAATGGTATTAAGTGAGCACTCTTTGTCAATCTGTCCACTATCACCCAAATAGCATTGTGACCCTTTGGACTCCTTGGTAGTGCAATAACAAAATCCATAGTAATATATTCCCACTTCCATTCAAGGATAGGTAGTTGCAGTAACCGGCGATCCTCTAATGTTCGACTTTGACTTGTTGGCAAACCAGACATTTAGATACAAATTCGGCTATCTCCTTTTTCATCTCATGCTACTAAAAGTGTTGCTTAAGATCCTGATACATCTTTGTTCTGCCAAGATGGACACTAAAGGAGAGTTGTGAGCTTAGTACGAAAATAAGAGCAGCTAACTCCAAGTCATGAGTCAGATAATTCTGTTCATGCGACTGATCGTACATATATTTTGTATTCTTTTCATTACACTCCTATATTTATCGTGTAATAAATCTGCTAATTTTCTTGTTTAAATATCTATTTTACAAAAGATAATAATGAAGAGAAAGAGGATTAAACCAAATAATATCAGTTAAAATCAGATTTAACTGGATCTATTTGGTTAGCTGAGGATGATATCAGATCTAGTTAGAACAAATCAAGGATTGAGGCAAATGTTCAGCTGAAGATCAGAGCAAATCAGAAAGATAACACCAAATGAAAACCAGTAAAATTCAGATTTCTATAAATTCATTTTGGTTAGCTAAAGATCAACGGAGGATAATATCAAATACAGAGAGATAAATGGATAGAGAGAAGATCAACGGATGAGATGAAGCAAGTTTGACTCAGATTCTGACTAGATATATTTTAGCATTTAAATCATAACTTTCGCTACCGAATCTTAAATCTGATGATTCAAGATGATCCAGAAAGCAGACTTACAGAGTTATAACTCTTATGTTGATCACTATTTCTAATTCTATCATTTGATAAGTGATATTCAATAATTAACACGCCAACAAACTGCAGATTAGAACTGAATATCCACATCAAATCAAGTTGGAGATAAGGAGAGAATTCAAATTCAGAAATAGCCAGCTTTCCCTATCTTCATACTCCTCTAACCTCTGCACTTCTTCCATAAATACCTGCAATCTCAAAGGCTAAAAAAGGAACGACCATGCAGAGATAGAATTTAGTCCATGTTTTCATTCTTTTTAGGTAGGTTTTTATTTTTTCATGTAATTTTTCTTTCTTTGTAAGTATAGTTTAGACTGAGATTCATGTAAGCAAGAGAGAGAGGCTTATGTTGAGAGTGACACCGATGTACCTCCTCCTTTCTTTCCATCGTTTCTGCAAGCAATAAAAGGTAAATTTTTTTTGTTTGTCTTTACTTTTGTTTTCTTCTTCTTGTTTCTACTTTTCCTCTTTTGGTTATGATGAGCATTCAAGTGAATCTAGAAGCATCAATATAGTCATGTTTGTGTGAGTGCCAACAATATTACATGATGATGTTCTCCTCCTCAAGATTCCGTATCATTTCATTCTTGTTCGTCTTGATGATGTGATACGAATGGAGACTGAGCTCAATCTTATGTTTTATGCGTTGAACGCCCCTGAAGCAAGGTAGAACATGCAAGGGTTCCAAGTAGGTCATCAACCAGAGGAGGTAAGTATTTCTTAATCTTTTCTTTCTTTTCTTTTATTTCTTTAGTTTAGATCACCAACACCAAAAACACCCACTCTTTCATCACTCATTTTGATTTCTTTGTATATATCATTTCTAGTTTCTCCATCTTCTTAATCTACCATCTTCTTCCTAAGTCAACTTTAACCAAATTTTCCTTTTTTCTTTTAAAGAACTAAAGAAGAACTTTAACCTTACTTTGTAGCCTAAAAGAGAACTTACTAAAAGCTTCCATCGCTAGTCCCTCCTTGTGGATCACGACCCGTATAACCACTTGCTATAAGGGTAGAATTGAGTAACTTGCACTTTTCATTCTTAGTTCTAAAATTATGTATTTTGTGTGCATGTTCCAACTCAATCAAATTTTGGCATCGTTGCCGGGGAGGGACGGTAAGTAATTCTCATTAAAGTTTACATTTTTGGTTAACCTTCTTCTTTGTTTTTGGTGTACAGGTTTGACAACAAGGAACTTTTGCTGCAGTGGACATATAAGTGGCCTTGGACTCTGCTCAAGAAAGCAGAACAAAGAAGCCCTCAGATTTGCTACATTCCTGTGGCAATCGGAATGAACTACTAACCTGTATTTTCTGCAGGTTAGCTAATTGCAAAGTTTAATATCGGTAGCTATTAATTTTCTTGTTTGTCTCACTGTACTTCCTTTCTAACCTCAACAGTAAAATGATGTTTGTTAAATGCTAAAAATGGTTTAGACTTTGCATTTAGGCACGTGTCGAATTCGTTTATATTTTACATTACTGTTGAAGAGTGCTGGAGCAAAAGGTACGTTTACATGGCATATAGTTTAGGAAACATTCTTGAGTGATTATTTGCTTGTTGAATGTTACTTTTCTTTATCCTGCACACTTTGCACAATCAATCTTAAGGACTTGTCCTATAAACAATAAGGTGGGAAAGTCATTACCCTCCCTTAGCCCACAAACAATCTCCTCACTCACTAACCCAAGCATAACTAAAAATCAGTAGACGTTGGCCCTAGGGACATCTCGGACTCAATTAGGAGATTATCCTAAGGGGAAGGTGTTAGAATTTGACTCATGCCAAATCAGTGTCTAAGGAAAGGGATTGAGGGGTGAAATCCTGAAGGCTGGTGGTTTAACTTAATTAGGCCCGTCGCTTTTGCGCGGATACCTCCCACCAATCTTTCCCTGACCTGGCTAATTAGCTTGTGGTCAAAGTCTGCATTATACCTCCCGTGGATAGTCTAACTAGGTAGGAGTCGTCTAGGTCAAAGGTCTACCCTAACTTAGTTTAGAATTTTTTTCTCTTTGTTTGTTTATTTGTTTGGGTTTTATTGTGTAATATGGCTATAAACAATAATTTTTTCAATTTTAATGGTAATCCATATTACACCTCTTTTTCGGATATTACCAACCCGGCATATCATAACTTTAACTAACATAGTGTGCCGGATTAATCTTATCCGAATCAATATAACCTATGCCCCCAATCTTATAACTATAGTTTCCAGAATAATTTCAACTCTTCACAGAGTCAATGGGGATTCACCTCCCCCGAGTCCAATTTTCAACCAGCTTATCCTCCTTATCCACCTTGTCCACAATATTTCCAAGATTCATACTCAGTTCCACCAGTCCAAAATAGAAAACCATCATTTTGAAAATGAGTATGCGTGAGTCCAAACAACAATCACAAAATCTAATGGACTCACAATTTCACCACCATTTCCAAAACAACACTTAATCTTTTCAAGACCAATCGCAACAAAACGATGAACCAATCAACTATGAAAAGATGCTTAAAGCCATGACTCAGGCTCAAAACGCTCGTAATCATGACATAGATATGATGGTCCACACTCTACATTCTCACCATTAGGCCAGTTCTAATATCGCTAACCATTCTGTTAGAGCTGAAGAGTCATGTTATTTTGAAAACAAGTTCTATTTCAGCACAATCATTTGAACTTGCCCAAACTCCAAATTTTGAAAGTGACATTGATAGTTTGACAAGTTATCCCTTTCCTGAAATTGAACGTGAGAATGAATATGATCATGAACCTCAACTTAGTGACTCAATTCTACTTCCTGATTCAATTATGACTCCGATGTCTTCACCTGATTTCAATCTTTTCGAGTCAACATTGGATCCTGTGCCAATTTATAATGAAATTGAATCGCCCATCTTTGATGATCATTATATTGAACTTGACCAATTTCATAATTTTGAAAGTCTCATTGATAAATTGGCAAGTTCTCATTTTTATGAAATTGAACTCAATGAGAAATGTGACCTAGATTCTCAATTTTGTGAACCAGTTCAAATTCTCGAATCAATATTGACTCCTATTTTGTTACCCAACTTGATTAATATTTTAAAGTCAGTTTTGATTCCCACACCCATCATTCTTGAACTAGAATCACCAATATTAAGTCACATTTCATTGTGGGAAAATGAATGTGGACTTGAGTTTCAACTTCTTGATTTGGACCCACTTCTTGAACCGATCTCGACTCCTAAACCTTTACTTGACTAAGTCACTTTCCTGAGTCGGTATTAGTTCCCATACTTCCTAAGTCCAAGTCAATCATTCCATCTTTTCACACTCCATTTTGGGATAAGGCGGTTGACAAAATTGACTCCGAAATTAATTATGAAATTTGGAAATTAGATGGGGTTAAATTTTTAATAAAAACTATTCATATATACATCATTTTAGTGGGTTATATAAGAGAGATTTCTGGTGGGTTCCTCTGAACTCCATGAAAAGTCGATTGGGCCGCATTTCGTGGACCAATCAGACCACCACCGGAACCACCACCTTAAGGTAGTATTTTCCTTCCCTTTCTTCTTTTTCATGCATCCATGCATTAATTCATACATTGAGGACAATGCATGAGATAGGTGTGGGGGAGAGTTCTAACATAACTTAGGTTTTTCTTTTTATTAAATTTTTTTAACATTTCTTTACTTTTAAAAACTTTTTGAAATAGAAACAATATTTTGACATATTTTTTGTAAGAACTTACGTCAAGGAAAATCAAAATTAGGATTTCTTAAACTTGGTCAAAATAAGATTATTTGTTTGATTTTTAGGGTTAGGAAGATAATTTGTCAAAGTAATTTAGTCCTGATTTTTACCTTAATGAAATATGCACACTTCATACACTTACATACTTATGGTTCAAAAACAAAGATTCTTATGCCTTATAAAAAAAAAGAAAAAGAAAAAGAAAAAAATATAAAAGATAAACAAATCTAATTATTGATTAGCTAGGTGCTTTGGCCTAAGCAAGCCTTAGTATTTATGCGAAAGATGATTAGATAAGTTTGAGAAAAATATATATATAAAAAATTCTCTGATTAAGCCGTTGTGCCTAATAAAGCATAAGTATTCACGCCTAAAAGCGGTTCATATAATAAAATCCTTAGTTTTGAGGCCTTATTTGCTCGAGTCCTTAAGTTCTTGGGGTGTTTTCTCACTCGGTGCCCTAAGACCGTTTGGTCTGGGAGTCACCGATTAAAGGCTCATTACATGGGCAGATTAGAAAGCTTAATAAAACTAAGAAATAATACCACCAAATATATATATATATATATATATATATATATATATATATATATATATATATATATATATATATATATATATAAGGCATACGAGTTAGAGTTAAAGAACCCTTAATCAAAATTTTCATGGTCACAAGGTGCATATGACTTAGGTAAAGTAATAGACTGGATGAGAAGTACAATTTGACTCCTTACTTTGATTGATAACAAATTTTTGAATAGAGACTAAGTTTAGGAATAAAAATTTCGATTTTCCTATAACTTATAGATTACTTAAATCTTACAATAATATTTCAAATAATTTTCTCTTTCAAAATGCTTTTTGAAAACACTAACTCTTTGTTACTCTTTCTTTGGATTTTGTGGGTGCAATCCACTGAAAAGCCTCACGAGACAAAACTCGTCCTCTAGGGGAAACCTAGAGGTTTAACGGCTTGTTGCACATGCTCAGTGCAATCGCGTAACCTGCGAAAGTGGTCTAATAATCTTTGATTTAGTTTTATTGATTTGCTCGAGGACGAGCAAAAGATAGGTGTGGGGGTGTGATCGTACATATATTTTATATTCTTTTCATTACACTCCTACATTTATCGTGTAATAAATTTGCTAATTTTCTTGTCTTAAATATCTATTTTGCAAAGGATAATAATGAAGAGAAAGAGAATTAAACCAAATAAATACCAGTTCAAATCAGATTTAACTGGATCTATTTGGTTAGCTGAGCATGATCCCAGATCTAGTTAGAACAAATCAAGGATTGGGGCAAATGTTCAGCTGAAGATCAGAGCAAATCAGAAAGAAAACACCAAATAGAAACCGATAAAATTCAGATTTCTATAAATCTATTTTGGTTAGCTAAAGATCAACCGAGGATAATATCAAATACAAAGAGATAAATGGATAGAGAGAAGATCAACGGATGAGATGAAGCAAGTTTGACTCAGATTCTGACTGGATACATTTTAGTATTTAATATCATAACATTCGCTACCGAATCTCAAATCTAATGATTCAAGATGTTCCAGAAAGCAGATTTACAGAGTTACAACTCTTATGTTGATCACTATTTCTATTCTGTCATTTGATAAGTGATATTCAACAATCAACACGCCAATAAACTGCAGATCAGAACTGAATATCCAGATCAAATCAAGTTTAGAGATAAGGGGAGGATTCAAATTCAGAAATAGCCAGCTTTCCCTATCTTCATACTCCTCTAACCTCTGCATTTCTTCTATAAATACCTGCAATCTCAAAGGCAAAAAAAGGAACGACCATGCAGAGATAGAATTTAGTCCATGTTTTCATTCTTTTAAGGTAGGTTTTTATTTTCTTTTCATGTAATTTTTTTCTTTATAAGTATAGTTTAGACTGAGATTCATGTAAGTAAGAGAGAGGCTAGTGACACCGATGTACCTCCTCCTTTCTTCCATCATTTCTGCAAGCAATAAAAGGTAATTTTTTTTTTATGTTTGTCTTTATTTTTGTTTTCTTCTTCTTCTTTCTACTTTTCCTCTTTTGGTTATGATGAGCATTCAAGTGAATCTAGAAGCATCAGTATAGTCATGTTTGTGTGAGTGCCAACAATATTACATGATGATGTTCTCCTCCTCAAGATTCTGTATCATTTCATTCTTGTTCGTCTTGATGATGTGATGTGAATGGAGACTGAGCTCGATATTATGTTTTATGCGTTGAACGCCTCTGAAGTAAGGTAGAACATGCAAGGGTTCCAGGTAAGTCATCAACCAGAGGAGGTAAGTATTTTTTCTTTGATCTTTTCTTTCTTTTCTTTTATTTCTTTAGTTTAGATCACCAACACTAACAACACCCAACTCTTCATCACTCATTTCGATTTCTTTGTGCATAACATTTCTAGTTTCTCTATCTTCTTATCTACCATCTTCTTCTAATTCAACTTTAACCAAATTTTCCTTTTTTCTTTTAAAGAACTAAAGAAGAACTTTAATCATACTTTGTAGCCTAAAAGTGAACTTACTAAAAAGCTTTCATCGCTAGTCCCTCCTTATGGAGCACGACCCGCATAGCCACTTGCTATAGCGGTAGAATTGAGTAACTTGCACTTTTCATTCTTAGTTCTAAAATTCTGTATTTTATGTACAGGTTCCAACTCAATCAGTGACTTAAGCTGTCTCAGGCATAGGCCACCACTCTGTCATGTTGCAAAAGCACACAACCAAGCCTCTGTCTTGAAGCATCACTGCATATAACAAAACCACCCGACTAATCTGGAATAGTAAGAACTGTTGCAGTTGTTAACCTATACTTCAGTTCTAAAAAGGCTGCTTCATATTCTTCTGTCCAAATAAAATTTTCTTCTTTCCTAGTCAACTGTGTTAGGGGTTTGGCAATCTTTGAAAAATCTTTCACAAACTTCATATAATATCCAGTTAAGCCTATAAATTATCGCACCTCTGTTACTGATTTAGGGGTCAACCATTTTCTACTGCTTTCACCTTCTTTGGATCCACTGATAGTCATTGCATTGAAACAATGTGCCAAAGAAAATTAACACTTTCAAACCAAAGACACACTTACTCAATTTTTCATATAACTATTTATCTCTCAAAATCTGCAGTATTGTTCTCAAGTGCCAAGCATGCTCTCGCCGATTTTTGGAATAAATGAGAATATCATCAATGAAAACTATCATAAACTTATCCAAGTAAGGACAGCACACTCTATTCATTAAATCCATGAAGACTGCAAGAGCATTACTGAGTCCAAAAGGTATTACTAAAAACTCATAATGTCCATATCTTGTGCAAAAAGTAGTCTTTGGGATATCTGATGCTTTCACTTTCAGCTGGTGATAACCAAAACGAAGATCCAGTCGCGAAAATATTGTTGTACCTATAATTGATCAAATAAATCATCAATCCTGGGAAGATGGTACTTGTTCTTTACAGTCACCTTGTTTAGTCGCTGTAATCAATCTTTGTGACCCATCCTTCTTCTTGACTAGAAATACTGGGGCTCCCCATGGCGATGTACTCGGTCTAATAAACCCCTTACTCAAAAGATCTTGAATCTGCTTTTTCACATCTGCCAAATCTACTGGTGCCATCTGGTCGGTCGGTGCCTTGGAGATTGGAGGCAGTACCAGGAAACACATCAAATTGTAAACACTACTTCTCTATCTAGAGGCAATCTGGGCAAAACTCAGGGAATACATCCAGGAATTCCCTCACTATTTCACGAGCTGCTTGTTGATCCATCTCTAAGATAGCTAGGGTCCATCTAGAACTACATTCGGGTATGCCACCTGGTCAGTATTCTTCCTTTCCTAGGGAATTCAAATTTCGACTGGTTAGGAATCCGAAATACCACTCTCTTCTTCAGATAATCTATAACTGCAAGCACTCGACTAAGCCAATCCATACCCAGTATGATGTCAAAATCATAATTATCAATCAGTAAGAAGTTTGTGATAAACTCCCTACCACAAATAATTATGGGGCATCTCGACACACCTTATTACATGACACTACCCCATTCTCAGTGCTATTTGTTCGACCCCAGTGTACGTGTCACAGGATATATTATGTTTACTAATAAACTGAGATGAAATAAAGCAGTGAGTAGCACCAGAATCAAATAAGACATGTGCAAGAGTAGAATGCACTAAAATAATACATGTGATAACTTCTCTTGAGGCATCATCTTGATCAACAGTAAGAGTATACGCCTTGCCCTTCCCTCTGAGTGGTCCTGTAGGTCTCACATTGCCTTTTTTAGGCTACTGGTACTCTTGCTGCTGAGGTGGCAGAGGCTGCCTCAGCTGAAAAGGAACTACAGGTCTTGACGGTCCTGACACCACCTGTTTCTGCTATCATGCTGGAATCGGTACCACTTCTCCTGGGATTTTTTGATTGCCAGGGCACTGACTGATGTGATGCTCACGCGATCCACAATGCAAACACAAGCCCTGAGGCAATCTATACTCATTTACACTATGCTCCATCTTATAACAGAATCTAAACTCAACTGGCTGAAAGCGAGGTAGTACACCATTTGATGCTTTAGAGGTATCGTACCAAGCTGTCTGACTGAAGTCCCTCTAGCGATCTGTCCAACCGGTCGCTTTATGCTACTAGTGGGCACCATGTGCATCAAGCCACTGAGCTGCTCTTGTTCCCTAATAGCAGTTAACACTTTTGCGAAAGTCTTGTATCTGAATGATATGACATATCGCTGAAGTTTCAAATTTAATCTCTGCTGAAATCTCCCACCCCTATTTTACTCAATAGAAACTATATATGGAACATATTGGTTAAGTTTTGAAAACTCGGCTGCATATTCATTAACTGTCCTCTCGGCCTGCCTGAGATTGATAAATCTCTGCTTCAATTCCATTTTGGCCGTGTCAGGAAAGAACTTGGCCAGAAACACCTCCGAAAATGTCTTTCATGAAACGTTCTCGGCAAATGCCTCTCCTCTGCAAGCCACCGTGTACGTGCCACTCCCGACAGCTAAATTTTCACTACATCCACCCGACCAACCACCAGGACTCAGGATGCTACTAACAAGTTCTCCGTGTTAATAAGCTACTGCTTAGCATCCAGATGGCTTTCTTCTCCAGTGAAAACTGCTGGGTGAGTCTCCAGAAGTCAGACACATTACCCTATCTTGTCTGACCTCCTGAGGTAGCTATCTTCTCTAGTGCAATAGTAACCCGCTTATTCTACTGCTACTGGGACTCCAACACTAATCTCATGAACTCTACTGGATCTGCGAGACCATCCTCAATAGCACGCTGAGCCATCTAATTAATAAATACCAGATTAGAGTTAGGATAAAAATGAGATAATTTAATTTCTTATGATGAACTCATGTATTCATGTCATGTCTCTTGTTACGTATCAGCAGTATGACACCTCTTCCAAGTCTACATATGTGAACTAGGTTTGAATAGCTAGGTTCACATTTTGCGAACCGTTCAAACACTAAATTTGAAGCCTGGCTCTGATACCAATAAAACCATGTCATTCCCCACTATCCATATTATAGTATAACACATGACATGATCGACAATGTGTACGCGTAGGGTATATATATACCTTACGTTACACGTTAAACTTTCTATAGACCTGTACAAATGTCATACTAAAGCAAGAACACTGCTGATATTATATATATCACATATAACAAAAGAACATAACACAGTACCAAAGAGTACTAAAAACAGAGTACATATGAGTCCATCAGCACATTTATAAAGATGTACAATATAACAACATAACTATAATACAAAAAGAGTACAACTATAGAACATACTGCAAGCCAAAAGAGACAAAATGTCACGAAAAGTCCTACTGCTGCTCAGCTAGACCGTCAAAGTACTCATGGTCCTCCTCTAAGAGTGCAATCACGGGATCTATATCTGGACATGCAAACCCAGGATCTCAGATATGACCGAGAAAATCTACAAAGAAAATATAAGGAAGCAATGGAATGACATGATGTATAATGATACATGAAATAAACGGGATATCCATGAGATGACAATAATCACAATATGATCAGGAAAGTAAATCTGCACGATACTATCCGTGAGTGTATAAACACGTGCCATGAGACCTAACGATCAAGAAACTCTGATCTGGTAGGTATATCCTGTGCATACCCGGGATCACAGTCTTAAACAAGCCCCGGCTACTAAGACCAGGGCCAGTCCGCTAAGGCTATAACAAGTAATGAGAAACGAGAGCTCAATCAGCTATAACAATAGGTAGTCAGAACTACCACGTCCTCTGCAGTGGGAATATAATGGATCCAAACACCCACCCAATAAGATTTAGTCAGTCATCCAGTCCCCCCTTTCAAAGTGATTTGTACTATAATAAGACGTGTGTGGACAAGGTCTGATAAATGCACATGACTCCTCATATAATAGAAACAAGCATCGGGTATACAAGATACACTCTCCAAGTGATGTGGTAGTGTTGTTTTCCATGGATTATTGATAATAAAAAAAAATATAAAAGTGTGAAGAGAAAGTTACAAGTAATCAAAACGAAAGAAAAAAGATTATAAGTATCTCTTCTGAGATTCTGGGGAAGTATGCCGGTGGGAGTCTGATCAGCACGTGACCACTTTATCCCGTTGACGACACGATCGATCGATCTTCAAATGCTGTTGCCTGAGAATTCTTTCTCCGCCTGGTACTAGAAATCCTTGAAAGGGAGAAAGACCTTGAAAACACCTAGAGGGGGGTGAATAGGTGACAATGCTAATCTAGTAAACTAAATGCGCTAAATGCGGAAGCTTAAAACTATTTTGCAATCACACTTAGTACAACACACAAGTGTAGCTGAATTCCCCGTGAAGGGCTCTGGACTAACTCCTCTTGATTCCCCTAGATATGGGTTGAGGTGCTATATGAAACTCTTGTGGTTAAGTACAAGTGAGGCACACACACAAGCAAGCCAAGCATATAATGATATAGCAATATGAAATAATGCAAGGCACAACACAAGCAATATGAATGATATGAAAGATGCAATGCTCAACACAAATAAAGAGAGAGAGAGTCAATGGATCAAACGCAAACACAATGATATGTTCCGAGGTTCAGCCCCTAGCTCTACGTCCCCGCCTTCACCGAGAAGGATTTCCAATCCACTATCTCCCACCGAGGGAACCTCCACCGAGGAGGATTTGTTACAACACACGGAGTACCGAACTTCTCTCTCAAACGCCGCCTCACAACGAGGGGAGGGGTAGGCCCGTAGCCAAACAACCAACCAACCCTCTACCGAAGAGGGTTACAAACACCAAATCCACCTCTCACTAGAGGGAGCAAACAACAACCAACTCCACCTCTCACTAGAGGGAGTAAACCACAATCTCAACCTCTACCAAAGAGGGAGCAACCCAATCAAAGCAAGGGTTTTACAACAAGTGGTTACAAAGACCACAAACTCTCTTTTCCACAAACAAAAGATCCTAAATAGAATAGGATAGTATGATAGCTCAAGTGTGGAAAAACAAGTGTTTTGATCAAAGAAAATCTCTTGAGAAAATACCAAATTGATATAGAAATGAAGAACAAGAAACCAATTCCCAAAAACCTATTTTCTTTAAAAATAACAAAACACTTAAAACAAATAAGATTGATCTTTTTGCTCTTTAAACACTTTTAAAAACTTCTTTTTAAAACCAGAGAATAGGGAATTTTTGCTCTAAAAAATCTTGGCCAAAATCCCAAAGGAATGGGGTTTATATAGGCCAAACAGAAAACTAGCCGTTAGGCTGATCTGGCAGCCTGACAGGCTTGGCGGTCGACCGCCCGATCGACCGCCAACGGTCAAAATTATGACCGTTGGGCAAACCCGGTCGACCGCCCAGATACAGAGAGAAAGGCTCTCTGGTCCGGTCAACCGCCCGGTCGACCGGCCCTGTGTCTGCCAGACGTGCACAAGGCTGTGCACGTCGGTCGACCGCGACGGTCGACCGGCCCTTGGTGCGGTCGACCGACCTGGCCTGTCAGCCACAAGCTGGGTTAGAACCTGGGTAAAAAATATTTTAATAAATCTTTTTAAGTCTTCTAAAAATCACCAAAAATAGTTTTATCATTTTGCATTGATATATAAACAAGTGATAAAAAGTTTAGCTCAAATATCAATCAATATGAACTATTTTTGTGTCTTATCATTTTTACCAAAAACCAAATCTTGTATTTATCAAACTTGGATTTTTCAATACATGAATAGGATAGTCAAAATAAGTTTGTTTAAGAAGTTTAAGCATGCATGTATAAATAGAAAACATTTACTATACATATAAACCATTTAAACTTGTTTTGATCTATTATCCATGAAAACCAAATCCAAAACATGAAACGTGTGTGTATTGTGCACTTGAGCATATCAACTATTCTTATCTTTACACATGGATCTAAAACACACTAAACTAGGATACCTAAGTCTTTTTGACAATCTTCATCTTCAAGTCGACTCGATCCCAAACTCGTGATCCTCCGAGTGCAAAGGTATGATCTTGATGCTCGGGCTCTGGAATCACCATGTGAAAGCTTCCAAACACCTCTTTTTGAAGCAATCACCAGCTAATATCTTGTTATATGATCTGTAACTAAAATCACAAGATTATTAGTAAATATAACTACATGAGTAAATCATCATCAAAACTAGAGAGGAAGGCCTCTGGGCCAACAATCTCCCCCTTTTTGATGATGACAAAACTCATGAAGTTATATATGCATGGATTAAAGTTAAGCTTCAAAGAAGCTCCCCATTAACTCATGCATCTCAAATAAACATAAAGATATGCAATGAATACTAAACATGAAACATGCATAGATATGCATAAAACAATAAAAGGTTCTAAATATCAATGAAATTTTCATAAAAAAAACAAATAAACATCTCTAGATACCATTAAACTTAATATATGCAAAACCATAAATATGTATATAAAACTCAAAATCTTTCTCCCTCTTTTTGTCAATCATCAACAAGGGGTAAAAACCAAAACAATAAATTTTTCTCCTCATTTTGTTTGAAACAAAAAATCAACAAAATGGTCAAAAACAATAAAAAAATAAAAAATGAGAACATTGTTTTTATTGTTTCTCCTCCTTTTTGTCTAAAACAAAAAACAAAGTCAATAAGGGGTGACATTAAACAAAACATATTGATATCATGTTTAATGTCAATGAAGTACCTCTTGATACCAATAAAAAAAATAAAAACAACATCTTGATACCAATTGAAATAATTGTTCATTTTAAACATATGATATCAATTGAAATTATTATTTTCTATCATAAAGAAAGGGAATAGAATACCAATTGAAAATTAAAATATGAGTTTTCTCCCCCTTTATGAAAAACCAACTGAAAAACATGCATAAGCTTGTTTAAAGATACCAATTGAAAACTAATCAATTGAAACATGATATTCATTTAAAACTCAAGCTTAAGCATAAACAAAAAATATATATGTATGAAAATTAGATACCAATCGAAATTGATACTATTTGAATTAAAAGCATACATACATAAAAATATATGAGTATACAAGAAAAGTCAATATTGATACCAATTGAAAGAATTTAATGATACCAATTGAAACAATAATAATGATCAAGTGTATACATCATATAACCTATCCTCCCAATCATGGTTCAAGTTTTAAATGATTTTCATTTTAAAGCATACATGAACATGATCGCCCATCCATCCTCCCGTGGAAGGTAGGGGTTTTCAAAAATAGATTTGAAAATGACGTTTGTTTGAAAAACTCTACCATAATGAAGAATACGGACTAGTTAAATGAAAACTTGTTAACTAGTACGAAATCCTTCAAGTAAGGAATAAACATAAATATTTTTCATGAAATAGGAAATCCACATGATAATTAACACTCATAGACAATTAAGCATAAATATGACTCATGAAAACAAACACATGAGCAAACAATAATGTGAGTGTACAAATACAATGTGAAGATCATAATCATGAAAATATTCAATTAAGCTCAATATTCCTTAAACATGAAAATCATCAAAAACTATTTAATCTTCAAGGCATATGTATGTCTTATACAAACTAAAGTATACATACATATCCCCAAGCACAATGAGTCCACAAAATGTATATGCATGAAGGCACGTGGCTCAAAGGATGTATATGTATAATCAATGTTTGGATAAAATAGACATATACATGAAGTTTAAACATAAATACAAAGACATGAAACAAATCCAAAAATGGGAATACAAGTTTAAAATGTATGGATCATCAAAACTAGACTATACTAGCACATCTAATGGGTTCAAATAAGCATTCAAGCTCAAACATATATAGATTTATTTGTGGCCCACTATATGCACAAGTATATACCTAGTTTTAATAAAAACTAACATCTAAACATATATTCAAATCATGAAGCATCAAAACAAGATAAAAATCAACATGATAAAAATAAACATAATTATTATGTAAATCCACATGTTATTAGAGCTATGATAAACATGATAGCTAAACAAATGGTGAGAACACAAAATAATAGTCCATATTAAACATGGGTGTCTCAAAGGGCTATACATGCATGTCAAGGATCTAATAAACATGGCATTTACATACTAATCAAAACAATGAAACATGCTATAATGAATAGAATGGAAAGCATGTAAACAATAAATAGGAGTTAGGAATCGTTACCAAAACCTTGAAGGCAACTTTCCTTGTCTCCAAAACATGGTGGTCCTCTCCACCAAACATCCCTTGAAAGTGATGCATCCAAAATGTTTCCTTTTAAGCACGGAACGCATCCACTCCAAGGTACGGCTACTCTCACGTCATGCGAGAGCCCACACCTATATCAAATACACGAGGGGTGGTCTTTGGTACCCATAATCTTTTGGGTCCATGGGGGTTAGTATCATTCCTAACCCAAACAAACTTATTTGCTAAATTTACATCATGCATACGATCATAGAAAAATTTAGCAAGGTGGCCCTTACGACCACAATGTGTACAAGTGTACACATGAGCATACAATGTGTGATGGTGTCCGTGAGGAGCATGTGTATGCCGTGCATGGTGTGCATGAAAAGATGGAACTTGTTTCTTTCGAAACAAAGTTTCCAAACGTATATGACCCACTACACATTGGCTCAAAGTGGAGCCCAAACAATCAATATTCATCTTTAAAACATTTATATCATTTTTAATCAAAGAAGAAGTGGAGCATGCAAGCGGTGATCTAGGTGAAACTACCTTAACATGGCAAACATGGGAAACAATATCATTTTTCAAAGATTTATTTTTATCTAAACAAATTTCTAATTCTTTTGAGATAAAAACAATTTCGTTTTTCAAAATATTGTTATCTCTTAAAATAGAATCTACTTTTGAAGACAAAACTCATTTTTCTTTAACACATCATCACAATCATTTTTATTTTTCAAGATCTTATTTTCTTTTAACACAAGATCAAGTTGAGATTTCAATGAATCCCTCTCATTAGAAATCTCCTCTTTCTCTTGCAAAACAATGTCAAGTCTAGAAAGCAAATTTTTATTTTCATTGTTTAGGCCTAGACTTTTCTTTTTCAAAATCTTATATTTTTCAATTAAATTTTCACACACAATTGAAAGTTCTTCATTCAAAGCATGGGCATCAACATAATCATTTGAAGAACTAGCATCATCATCATCATCTAAGTGGGTTTCCGAGTTTACCTCCAGGGAGTCATTCCCTTGGACCATGTGACATTGTGACTCGGAGTCTCCAGTAGATTCCTCCTCTTGTTGGATTTGCACTTGAAGCTTTGAGGTGGTGGTGGTTGTCAACTTGTTCCACACTGCAAAGGTGGAATCAAGGTTAGAAAGATGCATAAGATATTTTTTTGAAAGCGTGCTTCTAATGGCCTCAAGGGCTTGTGCATTGGCCCCTATATGATTGCTATTACCAAGATAGCATTTCTTGGTAGCGGCAAGAAAAACGTGCAAACCTAGGGTCTTTAAGTAACAACTCATCATAACCTTCCAAACCTCAAGTCTAGAGATATCAAACATAGGAGGGCTATCCATGAGTGCAAACTAAATATATGCAAGCAAACAAATGCAAATGATAGACTAGCAAACAAGGATCTTACTCTTAGGTTGTTAAACCTAAGTATCAGGAGCGTAGGCTCTGATACCAATTGAAAACACCTAGAGGGGGGGTGAATAGGTGACAATGCTAATCTAGTAAACTAAATGCGCTAAATGCGGAAGCTTAAAACTATTTTGCAATAACACTTAGTACTACACACAAGTGTAGCCGAATTCCCCGTGAAGGGCTCTGGACTAACTCCTCTTGATTCCCCTAGATATGGGTTGAGGTGCTATATGAAGCTCTTGTGGTTAAGTACAAGTGAGGCACACACACAAGCAAGCCAAGCATATAATGATATAGCAATATGAAATAATGCAAGGCACAACACAAGAAATATGAATGATATGAAAGATGCAATGCTCAACACAAATAAAGAGAGAGAGAGAGTGAGAGAGTCAATGGATCAAACGCAAACACAATGATATGTTCCGAGGTTCGAGCCCCTAGCTCTACGTCCCCGCCTTCACCAAGAAGGATTTCCAATCCACTATCTCCCACCGAGGGAACCTCCACCGAGGAGGATTTGTTACAACACAAGGAGTACCGAACTCCTCTCTCAAACACCGCCTCACAACCGAGGGGTAGGCCCGTAGCCAAACAACAACCAAACACCTCTACCGAAGAGGGTTACAAACACCAACTCCACCTCTCACTAGAGGGAGTAAACAACAACCAACTCCACCTCTCACTAGAGGGAGTAAACCATAATCTCAACCTCTACCAAAGAGGGAGCAACCCAATCAAAGTAAGGTTTTACAACAAGTGGTTACAAAGACCACAAACTCTCTTTTCCACAAACAAAAAATCCTGAATAGAATAGGATAGTATGATAGCTCAAGTGTGGAAAAACAAGTGTTTTGATCAAAGAAAATCTCTTGGGAAAATACCAAATTGATATAGAAATGAAGAACAAGAAACCAATTCCCAAAAACCTATTTTCTTTGAAAATAACAAAACACTTAAAACAAATAAGATTGATCTTTTTGCTCTCTAAACACTTTTAAAAACTTCTTTTTAAAACTAGAGAATAGGGAATTTTTGCTCTAGAAAATCTTGGCCAAATCCCAAAGGAATGGGGTTTATATAGGCCAAACAGAAAACTAGCCGTTAGGCTGATCTGGTAGCCTGACAGGCTTGGCGGTCGACCGCCCGGTCGACCGCCAACGGTCAAAATTATGACCGTTGGGCAAACCTGGTCGACCGCCCAGATACAGAGAGCAAGGCTCTCTGGTCCGGTCGACCGCCCGGTCGACCGGCCCTGTGTCTGCCAGACGTGCACAAGGCTGTGCACGTTGGTCGACCGCGACGGTCGACCGGCCCTTGGTGCGGTCGACCGTACTGTCGACCGACCTGGCCTGTCAGCCACAAGCTGGGTCAGAACCTGGGTAAAAAATATTTTAATAAATCTTTTTAAGTCTTCTAAAAATCACCAAAAATAGTTTTATCATTTTGCATTGATATATAAACAAGTGATAAAAAGTTTAGCTCAAATATCAATCAATATGAACTATTTTTGTGTCTTATCATTTTTACCAAAAACCAAATCTTGTATTTATCAAACTTGGATTTTTCAATACATGAATAGGATAGTCAAAATAAGTTTGTTTAAGAAGTTTAAGCATGCATGTATAAATAGAAAACATCTACTATACATATAAACCATTTAAACTTGTTTTGATCTATTATCCATGAAAACCAAATCCAAAACATGAAACGTGTGTGTATTGTGCACTTGAGCATATCAACTATTCTTATCTTTACACATGGATCTAAAACACACTAAACTAGGATACCTAAGTCTTCTTGACGATCTTCATCTTCAAGTCGACTCGATCCTAAACTCGTGATCCTCCGAGTGCAAAGGTATGATCTTGATGCTCGGGCTCTGGAATCACCATGTGAAAGCTTCCAAACACCTCTTTTTGAAGCAATCACCAACTAATATCTTGTTATATGATCTGTAACTAAAATCACAAGATTATTAGTAAACGTAACTACATGAGTTAATCATCATCAAAACTAGAGAGGAAGGCCTCCGGCCAACAAATCTTAGGGTATTAACACCGTGAACTTAGAGAAATAATTCTCTGGAGCTTCTGGGAAATAAGAAAAAGTTAGCCTTACAAGCTCTCTTGATGCCTTTAGCTCTGATGCTTCATGACCGATGCTTTCTCTCTGCTTTCCTTTTCTACGTCTTCTACTCTGCGTTCATGCTTGAGCTCATTCTCAGATGAGCTATTTATAGGCGCTGAAGGGGTGTAACCGCCCCTAGAAATCAGCCATGACTGATAAAAGTCAGTTAACCTCACGCCAGAAGCTATTTTAAGCTTCACGCGAGGCTGTAACACTGGTGCTAGGCTAAATGTAAGCCACATGTGTGGGTAGACAGGCTCACGTGAGTCTAAAGATGGCCTAGTGGCCCGGCCATTTATTAAACTTTGAAATAATATGCTAAATGTGAGCCGTATGTAAGGCTAAAAAATAGCTTATTGACCTGGCCATTCCACTGAACGTGGGGCAAAATGGGCGGGTGTAATCACCCACTTAAATTGGCATTAACCCCACTAACGTAGTGGGGTTAGCCAACTAAATACTAGGTCAAAGGTTTGACCTGGCCGACCCTCGCATAGAGGTGTAGAGAGCCTCGTGCGAGGCTGGATTTAGCTCTGCACGCGAAGTTGGATTTAGCTCCGTGCCCGGGACTAGAAGCTCTTAATCAGAGCTAAAGCATTGGTAAGGCTAGAAATTAGCCCTCTATGTGGAACTTCATGCGAAGTTGGTACTTAGCTCTTTGCTACGCTTTAAAAGGCTTCAAGGCGAAGTTATAATTTAGCCTCTGGAGTGAGGCTAACACCTTGGGCTTGCCCGAGGCTAAGTATTGAGATGACTTAGCCTCAAAAAGCAGTATTTTACCCGGTGTCTGCTTCATTGGATCAGCAGGGCCTGATCTTGGTCATCAGCTTATCCGCGGCTTGTCTTTTGTAGATGTTGAAAAGTTGGACATTGTTCTGACCAGTTGAAAATCTGTACGGGGAGTTTATCTTTTTTAGTGTGTCAACAAGACCCCCTTAAAAGTTTTCATAGATCTGTAATGGAGTGGCTCAAATTTTGAATAATTTGAACTTCCTCGATTGATATTCATAGATATGTGTGTACGAGCTTCACCTTTGTGGTCGAATTCAACTTCACCTTTAGCCCTACTTCTGGGCTGGAATAGGCTCGCCTATGAGGTGGGACAGGCTCGCCTCTGGATAGATTCGCCTTTTATATAAGGCTCGCCTTAGGGCTGGAATAGGCTCGCCTTTGGGAGGAGCCTCGCCTTTGAGCCTCGCCTTCGAGCTTCCACAAGCAACCTCACTCCAAAGCGAGGTTGGCTTGCCAGCGCCCCGTCAATGCTTGCCTCGCATGCGTTGTGAGAATAGGCTCGCCTCTGGGTGGAGCCTCACCTTCGGGCTTCTTTAAGCAACCTCGCTTCAAAGTGAAGTTGGCTTATCAGTGCTCTATCACTGATAGCCTCGCATGCGCTGTGAACGGCGTTCCATTTCCTGAGGCTGAACGGCCTCTCATGAGTTACGAGGGAGATTACTCCCTTTTTCGAGGCTTTGAATAGCTCCGCATGTATTTATGCGAGAGATTACTCTCTTTCCCGAGGCTAAGCACTCAAATGCCTTAGCCTCGCCTGCGCTCCAAAATTCGAAGTGGCAGCGGCAAGGTTAAGCCATGGGGCCTATGAATAGGACATTTGTAGTCCTTATTAGAGAAATATATATTTTCCTCTCTTCAATGAGTCTTCAATAGAACCCTATCTTCCTTCCTTGCTATTTTATGAAAACACGAGGGTCTTCACCCTCTTCATCTCTCAAAAATCGAAATCCATGGCATCTTCACACGATCCACGCAATGAGGCCGAGGCCCATGAGGCATTAGGGACCTTCACTTTGGTCGACATCTGACCTATAGCCGGTGAGTCTTAGTTGTTCAAAGACTCCGCCAATTAATTGGTGACTTTAGGGAGTTTATTGATTAGTCTCTAAAATTGCATATTTTATACCACATCTTCACATTTATTTAATATCAAATTCTGCTAATAATATCTCCCTTGTATATTTCTAGGTCCATGATATGAAATGAAGAAGAAGCCCAAATCCCATTTAATTGATGATTAAAAGCCTACATGAATAGCTAGTGAATTTGGAGGGCAGTTTTGTCAAAACGAGATGCCCAAATCTGGATTCCAGGAGGTACACCCAACAGGGGACAAGAGGGGAGCGTGTAGCAAGCGCGCCGCGCATGCGATTCTAGAAGAGTCGCAAAAACATCCGCAACTCTTGTGTGGAGCCTGTTGGCCCAAAGGCCCTTCACTCTAGTTTTGATGATGATTAACTCATGTAGTTATAGTTTACTAATAATCTTGTGATATTTAGTTTCAGATATTTAACCAAGATATTAGTAGGTGATTAGCTTCAACAAAGGTGTTTTGGAGCTTTCACGTGGTGATTCAAGAGCTCGAGCGTCAAGTTCACATCTAGCACTCGGTTGGAGTCAAGCTCGGTGGATCACGTTTAGATCGAGTCGACTTGGAGACGACGTTCTACAGGAAGACATCGGTTTGTTTTAGTTTAAGTTTGTTTAGATCCTTTGTAAATATTAGATAATATTGATATGCTCAAGTTCACAACACTCACATGTTTTCAGTTTAAAGTTTCATGTTTTGGTTTTCGGTTTAACCGATCTTGGTTTTCATGAATAGATAGAATCAAAATAAGTTTACAGTTTAATGTATATTAGATTTGATCTATATATATTTATGCTTCATATACTTAGAAAAACTTATTTTGATAAGCCTATTCATATGTTTGGAGTTTTGTATTTAAACAAAACTTATTTTTGATTTATTGTCAAAAACATAGATATAATACCTTTCATGTATATTGGATTCTATCCATATACAATATGCTTCAAAGTTGTTTCAATATCATGTTTTTTTATTTATATGAGTTTTAGAGAAAACGAATTTCCATTTCAAAAATCCAAGTTTTGGAAAATACGGTTTTTGGTTTAAGGCAAATTTTTAAGAACACAAAAATAGTTCAAATAGTTTGTAATATGTGTCAAATTTTTGTCACACGTATTTGTATTTCAAAGATCTAATAAGAACTAATTTTTATGGAATTTATCTGATTTTATGGGATTTAATAGAAGATAAAATATCAAATTTTTAAATCCTATATTAGGCTGGACTGGCTGTCTGCCGGTCGACCGGGCCAGTCGACCGGAGCAGAAGTCAGTCGACCAGACTGGTCGACCGACGTGCACAGGAAGTGCACGCAGCCAGGGCTGGTGGGCCGGTCGACCGGGCGGTCGACCATCCAGAGAGCTCTGCTCTCTGGAAATGGCCCCAGTCGACGGGGCCGGTCGACCGGCAGAGAGCTTTGCTCTCTGTTTCCAGTCTTGGTCGACCGAGCCGGTCGACCGGAGGCACAACGGTCAGAAATTTGACCGTTGGGCCAGTCGACCGGAAGGGCAATTCTGCCCTTTCCAGCTACCAACGGGCAAAATTTATGAGGGCTATAAATACCCCCCATTTGAGTTTATTTTTAACAAGTTTTTAGAGAGCAAAATTTTCTCACCTTTATAAGTGTTTAACAGTAAGTTTTCAAAAGAGTTTTTGGGTTTAAAAGATCAATCTTATTTGTTTTTAAAAGCGTTGGAAAAATCAAGAAAAGGAGAAGTCTTTGGGATTGGTTTTTGATCTTCATTTTTATATCTATTCTAGATGTTTTTCCAAGAGTTTTTCTTTGTAATTTTATTTTCCAAATTCTTTATTTTCTCACACTTGAGCTTATCTATCTATCCTATCTATAGGATCTTTGTTTTGTGGGAAAATTGGTTTGTGGTTGAGAGAGACCACCAAGTTGTAAACCTTCCATACTTTGTGTATCCCTCTAGTTAGAGTTGATTGTGTTGATATCCCTCTAGTGAGAGGTGATTGTGAAAGTGGTGTTTGTATTCCTCTAGTGAAGAGATAGAGTTGTGGCTTTGTGCCTATCCCTCATTTGTGAGGTTGATCATTGTTTGGGTAAGTGCCTATCCCTCTGAGTATAGAGGTGATTTGTTTTGTGCCTTGCCTCTAGTGAGAGGCTGTATTTGAGAGTGGAGTTGTGTACTCCCAAATTGTATTTACCCAAATCCTCAGTGGAGGTTCCCTATGTGAGAAGTCCAATGTGGACGAGTTAGTGGAAATCCTTCTGTGTGAAGGCGGGGACATAGAGCTGGGTGCTCGAACCTCGAAACATATCCTTTGTGTTTGCATTTGATCTACTTTCTCTAACTCTCTCTCTCTCTCTTACTTTGTGCATTACATCTTATTGTCATATCATATATACATGTTTGGTTTGATTGTGTGCCCATACTTGTGTTTAACTAAGAGAGCTTCATATAGCACCTCAACTCTTATTTAGAGGAATTTAGAGGGGATAGTCCAGAGCCCTTCACTGGAAATTCGGCTACACTCTTTCGTTACACTAAGTGTATTGCAATTAGTTTTTAAATTTCACATTATTTGTTATAGATTAGCCGTACACCTATTCACCCCCCTCTAGGTGTACTTTCAATTTGTATCAGAGCCTACGCTCCTGATATTAGGTTTAACCACCTAGAAGTGAGACCTTGGTTGCTAATCTATAGTTGCATTTGCACATATATTGTTTGCAGTCATGGATAAACCCCCCATGTTTGATATCTCTAAAATTGATATATGGAAGGTTAGGATGAGTTGGCATTTAAAAGCCATAGCTTATAAAGTTTACCTTACCATTACCAAGAAATCTTACCTTACTAATAGCATGCATTTAGAGGCCAATGCACTAGCCCTAGAGGCATTCAGAAAATCTCTTAGTAAAGAATATTTAAATATGGTTTCTCATTGTGATTTCGCCTTTTTTTGTGCAACATCTTGACCTCTCCAAAGCTTTAATTGTCAATCCAAGTGGAGAAGGAATATAGTGGAGAAGAATCCGACCAACGTTGCTTCATGGTCAAGGGAATGACTCCCTTGAGATACATTCGGATACTCAACTAGATAATGCTAGTTCTTGATGCATTGAATGAAGAACTATCTATTGTTTGTGAGAACCTCTCTGAAAAATATAAAGTTTTGAAAAAGAAAACTTTTAAATTATCTAAAGAAAATAAAGAGTTATTTTCTAAACTTGATATTATTTGGCAAGAAAGAGATGAGATTTCTAATAAAAGGGATTCATTGAAATCTAAACTTGATCTTGCCCTAAAAGAAAATGAAATTTTGAAAAACAAAAATAATTGTGAAATTGTTTTGAAGAAAAATAAGGCTTTAACTTCAAAATTTGATTTTGTTGTAAAAGAGAATGATTCTTTGAAAAATAAGATTATTTCTATTTCAAAGGATTTAGATTTGGTTTCTAAGAAAAATATTTCTTTGAAAAATGATATGGATTCTCATGTTTGCCATGCTAGTATAGCTTCACCTTCTATCTTACCTATTGCATGCACCTCTTCTTCCATGATTGAAAATGATATTTGTAGTTTAAAGAAGTGTGTTAATTGTTTGGGCTCCATTTTGAGCCAATGTGTCTTGAACCACACACGTTTGGAATCTATGTTTTGAAAGAAACATGTTCCTCCTATGCATGCACACAAACCACGGCATACACATGCTCCTCACGTTCATACACACAACAGTATGTATGCTCATGTGTACACTTGTACACATTGTGGACGTAAGGGCCACCTTGCTAAGTTTTGTTATGATAAAATACATAATGTAAATATAGCAAATAAATTTGTTTGGGTTAGGAAAGGAGTTAACCCCTATGGACCCAATAGAGTTTGGGTACCAAAATTCACCCCTATTTTATTTGATGTAGATGTGGACTCTCACATGATGTGAGAGTGATGGGGCCTTGAGGTGGATGCGTTTCAAGCTTAATTGTGACTATTTTGATGCATCACTTTTAAGGGGAGTTTGGTGGGAGGACCACCTTGGTTTGGAGACATAGAGATGTATCCTCATGATTTTGGTAATGATCTCTAACTCTCATTTATGTTTACATGCTTCCATTATTGATTTTACCATGTTTTGATGTTTGATGATTTTTATGATAAATGCCAGATAATTCGACCTATGACATACATGTATAGTATTTGAGATACACCCATGTCTATATGGACCATTATTTTTGTGTACTCACTTTAGTTTAACTATTGTGTATATCCTAGTTCTAATACATGTGTATTTACATAATGATCATATTGGTTTATGTTTTATCTTATGCTTCATGATTTGATTACATGTTTAGATATTTGTCTTAATTAAAACTTGAGTATATACTAGTATAACTAGTGAGCCACAAATAGATTATTAAATGTTTGTGCTTGATTACTCATTTGTACTCATTAGATGTACTAGTATAGCCTAGTTTCATAATTCATGCATTTTGACTTGTATTCCCTATCTTTATGCATGTTTTCATGTTTGTGATTAGCTTCATGTATATGTCTATTTGTCTAAACTAATAGTTATACGTATACATTCTTGAGCCACTTGCGTTCATGCATATATTTTTGTGGACTCGTTCATGTTTGGATATGCATGTATACTCTAGTTTGTATAAAACATACATATGCCTTGAAGTTGTATTATTGAAAATTAAATTTTAATGATTTTCGTGTTTTCGTTTATAAAGGAATTTCACATTGAGCTTATTGCCTATTTTCATAATTATGTTTTTCACATGACTCTTATACACTCACTTTATTTCTTGTTTACTTATGATTTGTTTTCATAAGACTATATGTGCATATAGATCTTTGAGTGTTTGATGATCATGTGATTTTCTTGTTTCATGGATATTCTCTTATTTTATTCCTTACTTGAAGGATTTCGTACTAGTTTGCAATTTTATCATATAACTAGTTGCGTATTCTTCATTTTAGTAGAATTTTTCAATTGTGCTAAAACTATTTTCAAACTTATTTTTGAAAATCCCTACCCATCCAAGGGCGGTTGGATGGGCGACCAGGCCTTGTATGCATTATTGAAAATCTATTTAAACATGTGCATGAAATGGGTGGTAGGGAGTATGAGTTATACACTTGATTCTCATTGTGTTTTCAATTGGTATCACAATTGATACTTATTTTGTATACTCATATTTATTTCTATATATATATGCTTCAACTTCAAAAAATATCAATTTAGATTGGTATTTACATTTTCATATATATGTGTGTGTGTGTGTGTGTGTGTGTGTGTGTGTGTGTGTGTGTGCGCGCGCGTGATTGGTAGTGAAAAGTGCATTTTTATCATCATATTTACCGTCACATTTTCATATTTATTTATATAATTCTGCACATTTATTAATATTTTGTGATTTATTGTGTGCAGGCCTCGAAATAATACAAAGAAAGAATTAAAGCTTAAAAAGAGCCCAAAAGCCCATATTTGAAGCCCAAGAGTCAAAGTGCAAATATCAGATTGTCAAAGTGCAATTATGCAAGGGCTAAAGTTGCAATTATTAAAGATGAGGGAAGGATAGAATTCTACCCAACCCTAAACTCTTGCAGGATGAGCATAAAAGCCAAAGATGAGAAGGAAATTCGTGATAAAAGATTTGGGATAATTGAAATCAAGGTAACTTGATTACCAAGTTATCTCGAAATCCCAACATAAAGAGCCAGGATCAAAACTTCCAGAAGCAGGCGACTAGATGGACGGACCAGGAGAAGCCACGCGCCAAAGCGCGTGGCCATATGCCACAGTATTGCCGCGGAATCGCGGCAAAAGCCGCGTTTTCGCGGCAATTTGATCTTATCCCTGTACCAGATTTCGTAGGGGAGTTCGACTGGGACTCTGATTCCCTCTGCACCTATAAATAGCCCCTGCAGTGCAACGTACAGAGCGTCCAGAGGCGAGCCAAGGGCCAAAAGCTAGGGTTTTAGGTTTTAGGTTAGATTTTATTTTCATTTTTTAAATTTTGTAACTGAGAGTGGAGATGCTTTCATGGAGGAAGGAATCATACTTGTACTGAGGTGACATCGGTGTAAGTTTTTATTTTTCCCCCATTGTTAATAACAATCTGCTCGAGGTTGGTTTGTTTTTATTCTTGTTTCATTGTTTCTTTATTCTCACTTTATCTTTGTTTTTCTAATCTTGTTCTATGTCATTATTTCTCTCTGATGACTTGCAATCCGTGAGATCCGATTGCTTCGACACTGCCTAGCCAACGAAGATCCCTTGATGGCTTATGGCGACGAACATCCTATACGCCATACTTGCAAATCTTCTGAGAAAAAGTAAGTTGTCGCAAAAGGATCGAAGGCAAGCAGACTAAAGAGATAAGTTTTCTTTCCTTTTCTGTTCTTTTCTTTTTTGTAGATTAAATCCACATCTTCCACAATTCTTTCCCACAACTCATTGTAAATACCACTTTTCATTGTAAATACCTTCGTGACTAACAAAATAACTAAAAAAGATAAATTTTTAGAGAAACTTGCTTAACGCTTCCATCGCAGTCCCTCCTTGAGGATCACGACCCGCATAGCCCTGCTACCGCGGATTAGAACTGAGACTTGCACATCTATTCTTAAGCTAACATACTATATTTTTGTGTGCAGGAAAAATCAGTCAACAAATTGGCGCCGTTGCCGGGGAGGGACGGTAAGTTTATCTCTAAAACAAAAATTTAATTTTTAAATAATTCTTTATTCTTTTCTGTTTGCAGGTTTGGAGAACAGGAAACAGAAACAGAGCAGCAGCAAGGACATACAGCAACCCAGTGCCTCTGCCCTCGAAGGCAGAACACGAGGGCCTGCAAGTTTGTCGCGGAAACGCGGCCAGAGCCGCGGATCCGCGGCAAGTGCAGTGAACTACTAATTCAGTTTTTTGCAGATTGCTGAAATTTGAGATTACTGCTTACTGCTCTATTCTGTTTTGTTCTGTGATATACCTGTAAATTGCTAATAATTCAACAGTAAATCATTGGTTGTTAAAAATAAAATTTGATTAGACGTTTGCATATTAGGCACGTGTCTTTTCAATTCCTTTATTTTTACTGTTGAAGAGTGCTGGAGAAGCAAGGTACGTACGCATTGCATGTAGAATAGGATTCATCTCTTGGTTGATTTTCTGCATTGAGTGATTCTTATCTATTTATCTTGTACACTTGCACTAATTCATCTTAAGGGCATAACCCATTAACAAGATAAGGTGGAGATTTCATCACCCTTCCTTAGCCCAAAATCATATCCCGAGCACTCACTAACCCAAGCCTAACATAAAAATTAGTAGACGTTGGCCCTAGGGACACTCGGACTCAATTAGGAGATTATCCTAAGGGGGAACGGTGTTGGAAGTTGACTCCTGCCAAATCAGTGTCTAGGAAGGGGATTGAGGGCCGAAAGCCCGAAGTGTGGTGGTTATTTAATTAAGGAACGTCTTTGACGGAAAACCTCCCACCACTCTTGCCCCGACCTGGCTGATTAACTTGTGGTCAAAGTCTACACCCTACCTCCCGTGGACAGTCTAACCAGTTAGGAGTCGTCTAGGTCTAGGTCTACCCTAACTTAGGTTAGAAATTTTTCTTTTTTGTTTGTTTTTCTTTTGTTTGCTTTGTGTGATATGGCCTATAACAATAATTTTTTCAATTTTAATGAGGATCCATATTATACACCAACCTCTTTTTCGGATATTACCAACCCGGCATATCATAACTCTAACCAACCTAGTGTGCCAGATTGGTCTTATCCGAATTATTACATGCCCCAGTCCCAATACTATGAACAAGATTGGAATAATCATCACTACTCTTCACAGAGTCAATGGGAATTCAACACCCCTGAGCCATATGGTCAACCACCTGTTCAACCATTATCTTCATATACGTCTTTTCCCACATCACCAAGGTTTCAGTCCTCTATTGATCTATTCAATGGGTTAGAAGAAAAAGTGGATCGGTTGCAAGATACAATGAATGATCAAATTTCTAGACTTTCAAACATTCTTGAGCATCTTGATAGGAACCAAGAATCATTCTGTTTAGAAGACCTTGATCAAAATTCAATTTCATCACATCAATATGAACTTGCTCAATCTCAATCCTTGGACAAATTGGCTAGTTTTAATTTCAATGAGATTGAATTAGATTATGAATGTGAACCCGATCCCCAACTTTGCGATTCAGTTTCCATCTTCGAATCTATGTTGACTCCAGTATCCTTACCCAATTTGGACCAATTTTCTGAGCCAACATTTATTCCCATACCCATAGATCATGAAATTGAATCACCCATTTTTGATGATCATTTTGAACTTGACAAATTGTGCAATTTTGAAAGTCCCATGGAAAAATTGGCAAGTTCCCATTTTTATGAGATTGAAACTAATGAGATATGTGACCTAGATTCCCAAATCTATGATCAAGTTCAAATTCCCGAATCATTATTGACTCCTGTTTTGTTACCCGACTTAGGTAATATTTTAGAGTCAGTTTTGATTCCCACACCTATCATTCCTGAACTTGAATCACCAACATTGAGTCACATTCCATTGTGGGAAAATGTTTGTAGACTTGAGTTTCAATTTCTCGACTTGGACCCACTTCTTGATCCTAGCCCGACTCCTGAACCTTTACTTGATTTGAGTTTCTTTCCTGAGTCGGTATTAGATCCTGAACCTATCATTCTTGAGTCCAAGTCAACCATTTTACCAAGTCACATTCTTTTGTTGGACATAGGTATAGACCATGACTCTGTGATGATTTTCCAGGACTGGTCATGTAAAGGGAGTAAGTTTCACGAAAGGATCTTCCATGATCCTATTCATTCTGGGGACTGTAAATATGTAAATAAAAAAGAGGTCAATAAAGGTAGGTCCCGTGAACTACCACGTTATCTTGTTTGGGCCGCATTTCGTGGACCAATTAGACCACCTCCGGAACCACCACCCTAAGGTAACTTCCGCCTTCCCTTGTTCTGTTTCATGCATATATGCATTCATTCATACATTGAGGACAATGCATGAGATAAGTGTGGGGGTGGGCTTTACTAACATACTAACATAAGTAAAAACTAGAAAAAAAAAACACTTTAAAAAAAAAAAATTTTATAAAAAGGATAATACTTTGACTTATTTTTGAAAGAAATCTAAGTTAGTTTTAAGAATTAGGAAAATCATGATTAGGATTTCTAAAAACTTGGTCAAAATAAATAAATTGTTTAAATTTTAGGTATAGGAGGAGAAATTGAATAAATAATTAGTCTTGATTTTTACCTTAATAAAATGTGCATACTAAATGCATATCTAGGATTCTAAGACAAAGACCTTGTGCCTCATAAAAAAAAAAAAGAAAAAAAAAAAAGAGAAGAAAAAAAAAATCACCAATTAAGCTGATACATGTGCCTCAAGAAGCATAAGTATTCATGCCTAAAGGTGAGTAAATAAAATAAAGTCCTTAGTTTTGGGGCCTAGTTCACTCGAATTTGAGTCCGCGGGGTGTTTTCTCACCTGGTGCCCTAAAGCCAACCGGTTTGGGAGTCATCGACTTTAAGTTCGCTACATGGGTGGATTAGAAAGCCTAAGAAAACTAAGAAATATAATATATGTATTAACACATCTAATAATCAATTAGTTAGGTATGAGGGCCTCAAGAAGCCTTGATACTTATACGAAAGAAAATTAGATGAGTTATACATGCCAAAAAAAAATATATATATATATATTAACACATCTAATAGTCAATTAGTTAGGTATGAGGGCCTCAAGAAGCCTTGATACTTACACGAAAGAAAATTAGATGATGTTATAAAAATAATAATGAGGCATGAGAGTCCAAGTTAAGGAATTCCTAGATTCACAAGGGTGCGTATGACTTTTGGTAACGAAAAAGACTATATTAGAAATTCAATTTTAATCCTTACCTAAAATGGAAAACAATTAACTTTATTAAGACTAAGTTTAAAGAATGAATAAAAATGATAATCCTAAAACTTATAGACTACTTAGTCTCTTCAATAATAATTCAAATATTTTCCTTTTTATGGATTTTGTGGGTGTAATCCGCTGAAAACCCTCACGAGACAACACTCGTCCTCTAGGGTAACCTAGGGGTTTAACGGCTTGTTGCACATGCTAAGTGCAACCGTGATTCCTACGAAAGTGAGTTAGGTTAGATTAATTTTTCTTTTTCTTTGTTTTTACTCGAGGACGAGCAAAAAGATAAGTGTGGGGGTGTGATTGGTAGTGAAAAGTGCATTTTTATCATCATATTTACCGTCACATTTTCATATTTATTTATATAATTCTGCACATTTATTAATATTTTGTGATTTATTGTGTGCAGGCCTCGAAATAATAAAAAGAAAGAATTAAAGCTTAAAAAGAGCCCAAAAGCCCATATTTGAAGCCCAAGAGTCAAAGTGCAAATATCAGATTGTCAAAGTGCAATTATGCAAGGGCTAAAGTTGCAATTATTAAAGATGAGGGAAGGATAGAATTCTACCCAACCCTAAACTCTTGCAGGATGAGCATAAAAGCCAAAGATGAGAAGGAAATTCGTGATAAAAGATTTGGGATAATTGAAATCAAGGTAACTTGATTACCAAGTTATCTCGAAATCCCAACATAAAGAGCCAGGATCAAAACTTCCAGAAGCAGGCGACTAGATGGACGGACCAGGAGAAGCCACGCGCCAAAGCGCGTGGCCATATGCCACAGTATTGCCGCGGAATCGCGGCAAAAGCCGCGTTTCCGAGGCAATTTGATCTTATCCCTGTACCAGATTTCGTAGGGGAGTTCGACTGGGACTCTGATTCCCTCTGCACCTATAAATAGCCCCTGCAGTGCAACGTACAGAGCGTCCAGAGGCGAGCCAAGGGCCAAAAGCTAGGGTTTTAGGTTTTAGGTTAGATTTTATTTTCATTTTGTAAATTTTGTAACTGAGAGTGGAGATGCTTTCATGGAGGAAGGAATCATACTTGTACTGAGGTGACATCGGTGTAAGTTTTTATTTTTCCCCCATTGTTAATAACAATCTGCTCGAGGTTGGTTTGTTTTTATTCTTGTTTCATTGTTTCTTTATTCTCGCTTTATCTTTGTTTTTCTAATCTTGTTCTATGTCATTGTTTCTCTCTGATGACTTGCAATCCGTGAGATCCGATTGCTTCGACACTGCCTAGCCAACGAAGATCCCTTGATGGCTTATGGCGACGAACATCCTATACGCCATACTTGCAAATCTTCTGAGAAAAAGTAAGTTGCCGCAAAAGGATCGAAGGCAAGCAGACTAAAGAGATAAGTTTTCTTTCCTTTTCTGTTCTTTTCTTTTTTGTAGATTAAATCCACATCTTCCACAATTCTTTCCCATAACTCATTGTAAATACCACTTTTCATTGTAAATACCATCGTGACTAACAAAATAACTAAAAAAGATAAATTTTTAGAGAAACTTGCTTAACGCTTCCATCGCAGTCCCTCCTTGAGGATCACGACCCGCATAGCCCTGCTACCGCGGATTAGAACTGAGACTTGCACATCTATTCTTAAGCTAACATACTATATTTTTGTGTGCAGGAAAAATCAGTCAACAACGCGCGCGAGCGCGCGCGCGTGTGTGTTTTGACTGTGCTTACTATATCTTTATATCTTTGAGCACAAATTTGGTTATGCTAAGCTTGATTTAGTCCTTAATGATAATTATTTTTAAATTGATATTTTTATAAGCTTATGCATTATTTTCATGAGTATTTCATAAAGGGGGAGAAAATTCATGTTTTACCTTTCAATCGGTTTTATTTTCAATTGGTATCTTACTCTCACTCTTTATGTTGAAAAATGATATATTAGTTTTCATTTGGTTTCCTATGCTCCTAATGAAAATTATTTTCAATTGGTATATGTTTCATTTTCAATATTGGTATCAATAATCTTAAATTGATATTATTCTCTATTTGGTATCTCTATTGCAAAATATTTTTAGTATTTAACCAAAAAGATTGGTTTATGTTTTTCAATTGGTATAAAAAGTGTAAAATATTTTCAATTGGTACTAATTTTTACAATTGGTATCAAGATTACCTTTATGTTTATATCTTTCAATTGATATCAAAATTTTTGTTTGTTTCTCCAAAATATTTTGTTTATTTTCATTTGGTATCATAAATTGGTATCATGATGTTTCAATGTATACCTTCATACTAAATTGATATATTTTTCAATTAGTATCATAATGTTTTTATTTGTATTGCTTATATGCAAGGGAAGCTTAACATCTTCTCTATATATAGATTCATGTTGAGTGTATGTCATATTGAAGTGATTGCCCTTTCTTTGGTATGTAGTACACGTGTGTAGAGGGAGCTTTACATCTCCTTTTATACATTGCATATTATGCTTTATGTGGTTACGGTTTAGTCATCTCTTTTCATATAAATGCATGTATGCAGGGGAGTTAACTTCACGTCTCTCCTCTTCATGAATATATATATAGCATATATACCTTTATTGTTTTGATTTATGCAAAAAGGGAGAAAAATATTTTTATGCCCTTTATTGTTTGTACCCCTTTGTTGATGAATTGACAAAAAAGGGGAGAGATATTTTGGAGTTTTATGTATGCATGTTAGTTTATATGTTGTTTATATGCACGTTTGTTTAAATTTGTTATCTTTTACCATTAGTGTCAAAAGCATCTTTTGTTTGTATTGGTATCAAAAGTATCTTTTATTGTTTTGTTGGTATCAAGAGTTTTTATTGGTATCAAGAGCAACATTGTTTTAAGAATATGTTTATTTTAAAATTAGTATCAAAAGCATGTTTATTTCATTAGTATAAAAGATCATGTTTGTTTCATTTCCTTGTTTTATGCATGTTTATGCATATCTATGTTGAGCATTCATGACATATCTTTATTGTTTATTGCTATGCATGAGTTAAGGGGGAGTTTCTATGAAGCTTAACTTTAATCCATGCATATATAACTCCATGAGTTTTGTCATCATCAAAAAGGGGGAGATTGTTGGCCCAAAGGCCCTTCACTCTAGTTTTGATGATGATTAACTCATGTCGTTATAGTTTACTAATAATCTTGTGATATTAATTTTAGATATTTAACCAAGATATTAGTAGGAGATTAGCTTCAACAAAAGTGTTTTGGTGCTTTCACATAGTGATTCAAGAGCTCAAGCGTCAAGTTCACATCTAGCACTCGGTTAGAGTCAAGCTCGGTGGATCACGTTTGGATTGAGTCGACTTGGAGACGACGTTCTACAAGAAAACATCGGTTTGTTTTAGTTTAAGTTTGTTTAGATCCTTTGTAAAGATTAGATAGTATTGATATGCTCAAGTTCACAACACACACATGTTTTCAATTTAAAATTTCATGTTTTGGTTTTCAGTTTAACCGAACTTGGTTTTCATGAATAGATAGAATCAAAACAAATTTACATGGTTTAATGTATATTAGATTTGATCTATATACATCTATGCCTCATATACTTAGAAAAACTTATTTTGATAAGCCTATTCATGTGTTCAGAGTTTTGTATTTAAACAAAACTTATTTTTTGGATTTCATGTCAAAAACATAGATATAATATCTTTCATGTATATTAGATTCTATCCGTATGCAATATGTTTCAAAGTTATTTCAATATCATGTTTTTGTATTTATATGAGTTTTGGAGAAAACGAATTTCCATTTCAAAAATTCAATTTTTAGAAAATACGGTTATTAGTTTAAGGCAAATTTTCAAGAATACAAAAATGGTTCAAATAGTTTGTAATATGTGTCAAATTTTTGTCACATATATTTGTATTTCAAAGATCTAATAAGAACTGATTTTTGTGGAATTTATGTGAATTTATGGGATTTAATAGAAGATAAAACATTAAATTTTTAAATCCTATATTAGGCTGGACTGGCTGTCTGCCGGTCGACCGAGCCGATCGACCGGAGTAGAAGTCGGTCGACCGGACCGGTCGACCGACGTGCACAGGAAGTGCACGCAGCAAGGGCTGGTGGGCCGGTCGACCGGGCGGTCGACCGTCCAGAGAGCTCTGCTCTCAGGAAGTGGCCCCGGTCGAGCTCTGCTCTCTGTATCCAGTCTCAGTCGATCGGGCCGGTCGACTGGAGGCATAATGGTCAGAAATTTGACCGTTGGGCCAGTCGACCGAGCGGTCGACGGGAAGGGCAATTCTGCCCTTTCCAGCTGCCAACGTGCAGAATTTTTTGGGGGCTATAAATACCCCCCATTTGAGTTTTTTTAACAAGTTTTTAGAGAGAATTTTTCCCACCTTTATAAGTGTTTAATAGCAAGTTTTTAAAAGAGTTTTGAGGTTCAAAAAATTAATCTTATTTGTTTTTAAAAGGGTTGGAAAAATCAAGAAAAGAAGAAGTCTGGGATTGATTTTTAATCTTCATTTTTATATCTATTCTAGAAGTTTTTTCAAGAGTTTTTCTTTGTGATTTTGATTTCCAAACTCTTTGTTTTCTCACACTTGAGCTTATCTATCTATCCTATCTATAGGACCTTTATTTTATGGGAAAATTGGTTTGTGGTTGAGAGAGACCACCAAGTTGTAAATCTTCCATACTTTGTGTATCCCTCTAGTGAGAGGTGATTGTGTTGATATCTGATCGGGGTGAAAACTAGCACTCAAAATGTGTATTTATGAAATCAAATGAAAAGCTCAAATGTGCTTAGTATACCCTCGATACTTCCGTTATAGCATTGGCTTAACGGGTCGTATCCACAGGGAAGGGAGGCGATAGAAGCATTAACAGTCTCTAGTCACGTCAGATGTTAACAATTCTTCTATGTTGAAAGAATGAAAAAGAATGAGAAAATGAAAACAAGCATGTGGTAGGTGAGGAGAGCGATGAAAACGTCGATAAGAAAATAAGAAGAGGAACTTGAAAACGATTTCTAAAACAAAGGTAAAAGAAAACTCATGGCTACTAACTACTAAGTACTCCACTAACCATGCTAACCTCTTCGAGATAGTTGCCTCACATTTGGATCCTCGGCCATCACAATCCTTATCTTCAAGAAGCAATACAAAGCATGGCTCATGGATGGTTCATAACAATCAAAACATTGCAACAAGAACAAGCAATTACAAGCATCACTCATTACACTACAAGCATGAAATAAAAGAGCATGAAAATAAAAGAGAGTTAGCTTGGTTAGCAAGTTAGCAAGTTAGCAAGTTAGATTGTTAGAATCCATCATCTTTGGCCATCAATGGCTCTTGCAAGAACAAGGCCTTGTAGAGGCAACCCGATTCATGTGGATTATCAAGTAAGTGGTTAGATAGGTTAGTGGTTAGTAGTTAGATTGCCATGAGAAGAAAAACTAGAAACAAGACATCATGTAGAAGATGAAGAAGATTACAATGGAGAGAAAGGAGGTACCTTTACATAGAGTGTCACTCTCTATTACATCAATCCCTCACTATCTCTCTCTTCTCTATGAATCACTCAGCCCTACTACAATGATCTACAAACAAATGAAAATACAAGAGAAGAGAAATGAAAAAGCACCTACACTACACTAAATCTCTCCTAAAATCTGCACCTACTCCTAAAAACGAAGACTGCTCTCGGTTTGGGCTACTGCAGGGCTATTTATAGGACTCAGAAGGATCCAGAAGACGAGACGGGGTCACGCGTCGAAAATCGACGCGTGGCTCCCTAACTTTGCCGCGCCTTTGCCGCGTTTTGCGGCAATTCCAGGGAGCTGGGTCCCTGGATTTCGTCCACGCGTTCGTCTGGCTTCTAGCTGCTTCCAGATATATCCAATTTCGGGTAATTTCGACCGCAGATTCGTCTGATGTGCACAAGAGGCTAGGTTCAATGAATCTTCTAGATAATCCCTTGCTTGGCCTCCAAGTAATGCAGGATTAATTACCCTTAATTGGAAAGAATTAGGCTCTTATTCCATCTTTGCCCTTGAACTTTGGTTGTACCTGCAATAAAGACCAAAACACGTATTAGACCGACTATTTATTCATAAACTGGTGGGAAAATGCGACATAAAAATGCAGAATTGTAGACTAATCACACCCCCACACTTATTCTTTTGCTCGTCCCGAGCAAAACAAAGAAAAGAAAAACTATACTACCAATTTATTACACCACTTTCGCAGGTGATGCGATTGCACTGAGCGTGTGCAACAAGCCGTTAAACCTCTAGGTTACCCTAGAGAAGGAGTGTTGTCTCCTGAGGGTTTTCAGCGGATTACACCCACAAAATCCATAAAGAAAGAAGACAAATGTTAGTGTTTTGAAAACACATTTTGAAAGAGAGACATGTTTTCAAACTATTTTTGCAAAAATATAAGCGATCTAAGGTCATAAGTCCACCTATAATTATTCTTCCTTAAACTTAGTCTCCATGCAGGATCTTGTCTTCAATTAAGGTAAGAATTCAAAATTGGATTGAATACTTTATCTTTCATAAAACCTAGATAGTATGCACACCGTGACAGTGAAGATTACTGGGATTTCAACTCTAACCATCAAGCCATTTATTTATATATATTTATTTTTTTTTCTTTTTCTTATTCTTCCCTTAGTTTAGGCTTTCTAGTTCACCCTTGTAACGAGCCTATAACCGATGACTCCCAAACCAATCGGTCTTAGGGCACCAGATGAGAAAACATCCTCGGGTTAAAGGACTCGAGTGAAAAAGGCCACAAAACTAAAGGGGATTATTTATTTCCTTCACCACCGTTAGGCGTGAATAATCATGCTTCTTGAGGCACATTTATCCAGCTTAATAAGTGATGCTTTATTCACATATATTTTTTTTCTTTATATATTTTTTATATATATGGCATTTTAGGTCTTTGTTTCCATCCCAAGAAATGTGTTAGTGTAAAGTGCATATTTATCTAAGGTAAAAATTCAAGATAAAAATATCTCACCAATTTTACTTACTTAGCCTATAATTTTAAACAAGATCTATTATTTCAACTAGGTTTAAGATGTCATAATTAAGGCTTTCTTAATTCCTAAGATACATCTTAATTTTCTTAAAAATAGATCAAAACTTTGTCTCTTATTTCAAAAAGTTTTTTATTTTATTTTTTTTAGTTTTTTATTTTTTCTAAAAGAAGTGTAAAAGAAAGAAGATCTAAAAACTCTATGTTAGTAAACCCTCCCCCACACTTATTTCATGCATTGTCCTCAATGCATCGTGATATATGTATGCATGAAACAAATAGAGAGGGAAGGAAAAAATTACCTCAAGGTGGTGGTTCCGGTGGCGGTCTGATTGGTCCACGAAAGGCAGCCCAATCATTATTGCGTGGAGTCCGAAGGAACCCACCAGAAACCTCCATGATACAACCCACTAGAAAGATGTATGCATGTGTGAATTTTATTAGAAATTTTACCCCATCCAATGTCCAAATTTCTAAAATAATTTCAGAATCAAATTTATCAAGATCCTTGTCCCAGAATGGAGTATGAAAAGATGGAATGATTGATTTGGACTTGGGAAATATGGGAACTAATACCGACTCAGAAAAATGACTTATGTCAAGTAAAGGTTCGGGAATCGAAATTGGTTCAGGAAGTGGGTCTAAATCAAAAAGATAAAGCTCAGGTCCACATTCATTTCCCCATGATGGAATGTGACTATCTAAGATTAGTGATTCAAGTTCAGGAGGGTTGGGAATCAAAACTGACTCTAAAATGTTACTCAAATTGGGTAACAAAACAGGAGTCAATAATGATTCAGGTATTTGAACTAAATCACAAACTTGAGGGTCAAAGTCACATTCCTCATTGAGTTCAATTCCACAAAAATGAGAACTTACCAATTTATCAAATGGACTTTCAAAGGTATGAAATTGGTCAAGTTCAATATGATCATCATGAATGATTGGTGATTCAATTTCACAATGGATGGGTACAGGATTCAATAATGACTCGGGAAATGGAGTGAAATCAGGTAAAGATACTGGAGTCATAATTGAATCATGAAGTAAAATTAAATCATCAAGTGGAAGTTCAGGATCATATTCATGTTCAAGTTCAATTTCAGTAAAAGGAAAACTTGCCAAAATGTCAATGGGATCTGAAGTTTGGACAAGTTCAGGTGATTGTGCTGAAATAGAATCTAGATTTCCAAGACTACATGACTCTTTGGTTTTAACAGAGTGGCTAGTGACATTAGAAATAGGATGAGAATGAAGAGTTTGGATCATCAAATCTATGTCATGATTTCTAGCATTTTGAGCATGAGTCATGTCTTCAAGCATCTTTCCATAATTGATGATTTCATTATTTTGATGAAAAGATGAAGTGTTGTCTTGGAAGTGATGGTAAAATTGTGAGTCCATCAGATTTTGTGAGTGTTGTTTGGACTCAAGCAAGAATTCCTTACTCGTTCCCCAAGCAGATGGTTGTTCATTATAATAAGGTGGAACTGAGTAAGACTGTTGAAAATACTGTGGAATTGGAGGGGCAAATGTTTCTTGAAGTTGTCGCTCGACCCTTTGAAGATTGGCTTCTAAACTCCTTAGTAACTCAGATTTTTCTTCAATTGGAGATGCAGAAAAAGGAGTATATGAAGCGGAATCGGGAAATGAATACTGTGGACAAGGTGAATATGGTGGACAAGGAATTTGAGAATTTGACTCGGGGTATGTGAATCCCCAATGACTCTGTGACGAGTTGAAATTATTTTGGAAATTATAGTCATAAGAATGTGGGTATGGGTTGTATTGATTCGGATAAGGCCAACCCGGTGTATTTGGTTGGTGCGTATTGTAAAACGCCGGGTTGGAATTATCCGAATCAAATGAAGTTGGTGTGAAATATGGATTCATGTTTGGATTGAAAGAATTGTTATTGTTGAATGCCATTTCACAAAAAATCACAAACAAAAAGAAAAATCAAACAACAAAAAAAAGAAAAGAAAAATCAAAAACCAAGCCAAAAGAAGGGTTGACCTAGACCTAGATGAAATGTCCCTAGGGGCCAACGTTTATTCAAATTTTATTAGGGCTTGGGTTGTGTGAGTGGGGAGATGATTTTTGGGCTAAGGAAGGGTGATTAAATCCCACCTTATCTTATTTGGGTTTTGCCCTTAAGTTCAATTTGTGCAAGTGTGCAATATAGACAAGAATATAACACAAAGCGATAAATCACCCACGTGTTTGTCCTATGCTATATGCAATGCCATATGTACATCTCCATCCAGATCACAACAACAGAACAAAATACAGTATATTGGAAATGAATTGACAAGTGCCTAAATGCAAATGTCTAAACCGTTTTAAAAGCGTCCAAATACCATATTTTAGTTCTTTTATTTATTATGGTGTGTAGGCAATCAAAGCAAGAAAGATAGCAGCAGAAATCAACTAGCTATTACAAGATACACATCCCAGAACAAACAATATACAGAATTATTGCACAATGGCCGCGGTGGCGCGGCAAAAGTCGCGGTTTCGCGGCTTTCCTTCCAAATCTGGGGTCCTGCTTTCTAGAGCAGGGAAAGACAAAGCTAGGTTATTTTCTGCAATATTAAGAACCTGTAAAAATTGCCCTGCACACCAAAACAGAGAAGACAAATGTTAACAAAAACGTGACATCAAAACCATTCCCTTCCCGGCAACGGCGCCATTTTTTGATCGGGGTGGAAACTAGCACTCAAAATGTGTATTTATGAAATCAAATGAAAAGCTCAAATGTGCTTAGTATACCCTCGATACTTCCGTTATAGCATTGGCTTAACGGGTCGTATCCACAGGGAAGGGAGGCGATAGAAGCATTAACAGTCTCTAGTCACGTCAGATGTTAACAATTCTTCTATGTTGAAAGAATGAAAAAGAATGAGAAAATGAAAACAAGCATGTGGTAGGTGAGGAGAGCGATGAAAACGTCGATAAGAAAATAAGAAGAGGAACTTGAAAACGATTTCTAAAACAAAGGTAAAAAAAAACTCATGGCTACTAACTACTAAGTACTCCACTAACCATGCTAACCTCTTCGAGATAGTTGCCTCACATTTGGATCCTCGGCCATCACAATCCTTATCTTCAAGAAGCAATACAAAGCATGGCTCATGGATGGTTCATAACAATCAAAACATTGCAACAAGAACAAGCAATTACAAGCATCACTCATTACACTACAAGCATGAAATAAAAGAGCATGAAAATAAAAGAGAGTTAGCTTGGTTAGCAAGTTAGCAAGTTAGCAAGTTAGATTGTTAGAATCCATCATCTTTGGCCATCAATGGCTCTTGCAAGAACAAGGCCTTGTAGAGGCAACCCGATTCATGTGGATTATCAAGTAAGTGGTTAGATAGGTTAGTGGTTAGTAGTTAGATTGCCATGAGAAGAAAAACTAGAAACAAGACATCATGTAGAAGATGAAGAAGATTACAATGGAGATAAAGGAGGTACCTTTACATAGAGTGTCACTCTCTATTACATCAATCCCTCACTATCTCTCTCTTCTCTATGAATCACTCAGCCCTACTACAATGATCTACAAACAAATGAAAATACAAGAGAAGAGAAATGAAAAAGCACCTACACTACACTAAATCTCTCCTAAAATCTGCACCTACTCCTAAAAACGAAGACTGCTCTCGGTTTGGCTACTGCAGGGCTATTTATAGGGCTCAGAAGGATCCAGAAGACGAGACGGGGTCACGCGTCGAAAATCGACGCGTGGCTCCCTAACTTTGCCGCGCCTTTGCCGCGTTTTGCGGCAATTCCAGGGAGCTGGGTCCCTGGATTTCGTCCACGCATTCGTCTGGCTTCTAGCTGCTTCCAGATATATCCAATTTCGGGTAATTTCGACCTCAGATTCGTCTGATGTGCACAAGAGGCTAGGTTCAATGAATCTTCTAGATAATCCCTTGCTTGGCCTCCAAGTAATGCGGGATTAATTACCCTTAATTGGAAAGAATTAGGCTCTTATTCCATCTTTGCCCTTGAACTTTGGTTGTACCTGCAATAAAGACCAAAACACGTATTAGACCGACTATTTATTCATAAACTGGTGGGAAAATGCGACATAAAAATGCAGAATTGTAGACTAATCAATATCCCTCTAGTGAGAGGTGATTATGGAAGTGGTGTTTGTATCCCTTTAGTGAAGAGGTGGAGTTGTGGCTTTGTGCTTATCCCTCATTTGTGAGGTTGATCATTGTTTAGCTAAGTGCCTATCCCTCTAAGTGTAGAGGTGATTTGTTTTATGCCTTTCCTCTAGTGAGAGGTTGTATTTGAGAGAGGAGTTGTGTACTCCCAAATTGTATTTACTCAAATCCTTATTGGAGGTTCCCTTTGTGCGAAGTCCTGTGTGGACGAGTTAGTGGAAATCCTTCTGTGTGAAGGCGAGGACGTAGAGCTGGGTGCTCGAACCTCGAAACATATCCTTGTGTTTGCGTTTGCGCTTGATCCACTTTCTCTAACTCTCTCTTACTTTGTGCATTGCATCTTATTGTCATATTATATATACATGCTTCGTTTGATTGTGTTCCCATACTGGTGTTTAACCAAGAGAGCTTCACATAGCACATTAACTCTTATTTAAACGAATTTAGAGGAGATAGCCCAGAGCCCTTCACCAGGAATTTGGCTACACTTTTTGGTTACACTAAGTGTGTTGCAATTAGTTTTTAAATTCTGCATTATTTGTCATAGATTAGCCGTACGCCTATTCACCCCCCTCTAGGTGTACTTTTAGATCCGCACATTAAGATTTGACGCACGGCTCCGTACCTGTACCCTGATACCCCTTTCGCCTATAAAAGCCCTGGGATTTTCGGAGCTGAAAGGAGGAGAAGTTTTGAGAAGTTTTTGAGTAGTTTTTAGGATAGTTTTTAGGGTTTTCTTCTCCATGTTGTAGCTTAGGTTAGTTTAGATTAGTTGTTCCTCTTCTTCCTCCTTTGTATTTTCCATTTCTTGTAGATCTTGTATTAGGAGAGAGAGTGGTACATGGTTGGAAAGCAAGAGTGCATGTAATAGAAGGTGACAATTTATGAAAGGTTCTCTCTTTACCTCTCTTTATTTTCTTCTCTTTAACTCTTTTTACATATTTAGCTAATTTTCTCTCATGGCAACTAACTACTAACCACTAACTTGCTAACTTCTTACTTGATAATCCATATGAATCTAATAGCTTCTACTTGACCTTGCTCTTGCAAGAGCCATTGATGGCTCATGATGATGGATTCTAATACTCTAACATCCTAACTCTCTAACAAGCTAACATTACTTTATTCCATGCTTACTCTTGTTTAGTTTTGATAGTTTAAGTGTAGCTTGCACTTGTTTTGTTGAGTTTGGATGTGAAAGTTATCTTATGGGTCATGCTTTGAAACACTCTTGAACCAAGAACTAGTGATGGTCAAGGATACATGTGAGGCAACTATCACTAAGAGGTTAGCATGTTAATGGAGCCATTAGTAGTTAGTAGCCATGAGTTTTCTTTCTTTTTTTACTTTATTTTAGATAAACTATCAAAAATCACAAATATTATTCTTCTATGTTTTCCACTTCTTCGTGTTTCACCGTACTCTTCTCTTTTCAATTCTTTGTTTTCTTTTCTTTTGATTCTTTAAAACGTTGAAGAAACTTTAACACACACGTGAACATTTTGGTAAAGCTTCTATCGCTTCTCTTCCCTGTAGATTCGATCCATTTAGCCTCTATGCTATAACGGAATTATCGAGGAAGCCAAAGCATGCACTTTTAACTATTGATTTTAAAACATACACTTTTCAGGTGCGGTTTTCCCTCGATCAAATTTTGGCGCCACTGCCGGGGATGGGGACGGTTTGATTTCACATTTTATTAACTCTTTTTCTTTGTTTTTTGGTGTTCAGGTCAAATTTTTAGCATTACAGAAGTTCACACTTGCTTTGTGTGGTTGGGTAAATTCTTGTATATTGTTATATTTTGCTACTACTTATTGTTTATATTACCTGTGCACTGTAATAATTTTAAGAACTAAAATATGGTAATTGGATGTTTTAAAACGGTTTAGGCATTTGCATCTAGGCACGTGTCAATTTTCATTCCAATATACTATATTTTATTGTTCTGTTATTGAGATCATGACGGAGGTGTACATATTGCATAGTATATAGTTAGGACAAACACGTGGGTGATTTACTCTCTTGTGTGTTCATTCTTATCTATATTGCATTCTTGCACGAACTGAACTTAAAGGCAAAGCCCAATACAACATAAGGTGGGAAAGTCATTACCCTTCCTTAGCCCAAAAATCACCTCCCCACTCACACAACCTAAGCCTCAATAAAAATTGCTAGACGTTGGCCCCTAGGGATATCTCGACTCATTTAAGAGATTTACCTAAGGTAAAAGTTGTTAGAAATTGACTCTTGTCAAGTCGGTGTCGAAGGATGGGGATTGAGAGGCAAAACCTCAAAGAACAGTGGTTTGGTATAATTAGGCCCATTGTTCCAGCACGCATACCTCCCACTGATCTTGCCCCTACCTGGCCGATTAACTCCTGGTCAGATTCTGACAATGTACCCCCCGTGGACAGTTTAACCAGTTAGGAGTCGTCTAGGTCTAAGTCAACCCTAGCATAGGCTTGTTTTCTTTTTCTTTTTCATTATTTGTTGTTTGTTTGTTTGTTTTTCTTTTTGTAAATTGTGAAATGAATTTTAACAACAATAATTTTTTTAATCCTAATATGAATCCATATTTCACCCCGACCTCATTTGACTCGGATAACTCCGACCCGACTATGTACAACATGAACCAACCATATATTTCGAGTTGGGATTATCTGACTCAATATGACCCATATCCCCAATCTTATAACTATAATTTTCAAAATAATTTTCACTCTTTACAGAGTTCATGGGGATTCATCTCCTCCGAGTCAAATTTTCAATCACATTGTCCATAATTTTCACAATATTCATTCCCCAATCCTGCTTCACATCCTCCTTTTCCTGAACCACCTATTGAAGAGAAATTATCATTGTAAAGGAGTTTGGAAGAAGTGATAAAGGCCCAAAAATGATGTGAAAACTCGATGGCCTCATCATGTCCATAAAATTTTCAAAATTCATATAGTTCTTCTCCAAAACTACTCAAAGAAAAATCATTCTGGAAAAAACTATGCAATTTGTGCAAGAAATCGAGCGAATAATGCAAAATATGATTGAGTTCCCATGTCCATCAGATGTTCATATGACTCAAGAATCATTTCATTTTGGAAATTCAGCTTCAATTTCATCATATCAACCGGAACTTGACCAACATCAAATTCTTGATAGTTTGACAAGTTATCCAATTCCTAAATTGAACTTGAAGATGAATGTGAACTTGAGTTTCAATTTATCGATTCGAGTTCAATTCTTGAATCAATATCGACTCCTGTAGTGTTACCTAAACTAAGTAACATTTTTGAGCCAATTTTGATTCCCATAATTTCTGAACTTGAATCGATTATTTCTCCCATTCACATTCCTTCCGTGGACGAAAATCAAGATTCAATTTAATTACATCTATTTGATCTTGTCCAAAATTTTGAGAACCACCTTGACATTTGGCAAGTTATCCTTTTCTCGAAATTGAATTTGAGATTGAAAGTGATCCTGAACCTCAAGTTGGTAATTCTATTTCATTTTTTGATTAAATAATGACTCTGTATCTTTACCAAATTTTTTCTCTATTCCGGAGTCAACGTTGATCCCGTACCAGACACTGTGAAATTGAATCACCAATATCTTATGATCAGACTTCATTGATGTGGAATATATGTGAACAACACTTCATTGATGGGAAATGTGTGTGAACATCAATTCTTTGGTCTGGACCCCATTTTTGAATCAATTTCGACTCCCCTTTTGAATCTCGACTTGATCTGAGTCAAATTCCCGAGTCAATATCAGTTTTTATTCCTGTTCCATTTGAGTCCAAATCATTCATCACCTTAAATCACACTTCATTGTTGGATAAAGATGTTGAAGAAAATGACTCGGTAATTATTTTTGAAAATTAGAAATTAAATGGAGATAATTTTTTAAATATGACCATTTACTCAATCATTCCTTTACTGGGTAGTATTAAAGAGGTCACTGGTGGGTTTCTGCAAGATCCACGATTTCTTGATTGGTTAGCAACGCTAGGCCCAATCAGACCACCACCGGAGCCACCACCATGAAGTAATTTTTCTCCCTTTCTATTTGTTTCATGCATATACACATTCACGATGCATAATACATAAGATAACTGTGAGGAAAGGTTTACTAACGTAGGTTGTTTTAAATTTTCTTTCTTTTACACTTCTTTGTAGAAAATTTTTAAATTTTCTTTTATAAAGAAACTCTTTTCTTTTCTTTTTACAAAACTTTTTGAAAAAAGAGAAATAGTTTTGATTTAGTTTTAAGAAAATTAAGATTATGTTAGAAATTAGGAAGACCTTAAATTATGAAATTTTAAACAGAATCAAAATAATAGATTTTATTTAAATTTTAGGATAAGGAAGTAAGAATGGAAAGGTACTTCGATCTTGATTTTTTGCCTTAAATTTATGCACTTCACACTTACACAATTTTTTGGATTAAAACAAAGACTGAAAATGTCAAATATAAAAAAAATGATGATAATAAAAATCACTTATCGAAGATAGGTAATTATGCCTCAGGAAGCATGATTATTCACACCTAAAACGGTAGACAAAAATAAAATAACCCCCTTTAGTTTTGTGGCCTTGTTTACTCGAGTCCTTAAGTCCGAGCGATATTCTTTCATCGGTGTCCTAAAACTATCTGGTATGGTAGTCACCGGCTAAAGGCTAATTACCCGGGTAAGTTAGAAAGCCTAAGAAAACTAATGAAAGAAATAATAATATAAATAAATGGCATGAAAGTTAGAGTCGATATCCCAAAAATCATCACTGTTCACAAAGTGCATATTTTTCTAATAGTTTTATGAAAGATCAAAGAATCGATTCAATTCTAAATTCTTACATTTAATTTCTAACAAGATTTTGCATTTCGACTTAGTTTAAAGAAAAATAATTTCTGGTTAACCTATGACCTTAGATCACTTAAATTTTCACAAAAATATTTTAACACTTTTCTCTATTTCAAAATGAGTTTTCAAAATACTAATATTTGATTTCTTTCTTTATGGATTTTGTGGGTGTAATCTGCTGAAAACCCTCAGGAGGCAAAACTCCTCCTCTAGGGGAAACCTAGAGGTTTAACGGCTTGTTGCACACGCTCAGTGCAATCATGTCACCTGCGAAAGTGGTGTAATAATCTTCTAAGTTAGTTTTTCTGTTTTGCTCGGGATGAGCAAAAGATAACTGTGGGAGTGTAATTAGTCTCTAAAATTGCTTATTTCATTCCACATCTTCACATTTATTTAATATTAAATTCTTCTAATAATACCTCTCTTGTATATTTCTAGCTCCATGACATGAAATGAAAAAGAAGCCTAAAAATCCCATTTAATTGGTGATTAAAAGCCTACATGAATACCCATTGACTTTGGAGGGTGTTTTGTCAAAACCATGTGCCCAAATCTGGATTCCAGGAGGTACACCTGACAAAGGGACAAGAAGGGAGCGTTCAACAAAAGGTGCAGCGCACGCGGCTCTTGTGTGGAGCCGCGTGTCCAGATTTGACGCGCGGCTCTGTACCTATACCCTAATACCCCCTTTTGCCCATAAAAGCCCTGGGATTTTCAGAGCTAAAAGGAGGAGAAGTTCTGAGGAGTTTTTGAGTAGTTTTTAGGATAGTTTTTAGGGTTTTCTTCTCCTTGTTGTAGTTTAGGGTAGTTTAGGTTAGTTGTTCTTCTTCTTCCTCATATGTATTTTTCATTTCTTGTAGATCTTATAAGAGGAGAGAGAGTGGTACATGGTTGGAAAGCAAGAGTGCTTGTAATAGAAGGTGATAATCTATGAAAGGTTCTCTTTTTACCTCTCTTTGTTTTCTTCTCTCAACTCCTTTTACATGTTTAGCTAATTTTCTATCGTGGCAACTAACTACTAACCACTAACTTGCTAACTTCTTACTTGTCAATCCATATGAATCTAATAGCCTCTACTTGGCCTTACTCTTGCAAGAGCCATTGATGGCTCATGATGATGGATTCTAACACTCTAACATCCTAACTCTCTAACAAACTAACATTACTTTATTCCATGCTTACTCTTATTTAGTTTTGATAGTTTAAGTGTAGCTTACACTTGTTTTGTTTAGTTTGGATGTGAAAGTTATCTTATAGGTCATGCTTTGAAACGCTCTTGAACCAAGGACTAGTGATGGCCAAGGATACATGTGAAACAACTATCACTAAGAGGTTAGCATGTTAATGGAGCGATTAGTAGTTAGTAGCCATGGGTTTTCTTCCTCTTTTTTCTTTGTTTTGGATAAACTATCAAAAATCACAAATACCATTCTTCTATGTTTCTCACTTCTTCGTGTTTCACCGTACTCTTCTCTTTTCAATTCTTTGTTTTGTTTTCTTTTGATTCTTTAAAATGTTGAAGAGACTTTAACACACACGTGATCATTCTGGTAAAGCTTTTATCGCTTCACGTCCCAGTAGATTCGACCCGTTTAGCCTCTAAGCTATAACGGAAGTATCAAGGAAGCCAAAGCACGCACTTTTAACTATTGATTTCAAAACATACATTTTTCGTGCCCGATTTTCCCTCAATCATTTATCTCCCTTAATTTTAGCTTTACCAGCTATTTTAGGGATTGATTTCTCTTGATCTTTGCCTTTGACAAACTTAAAACCAAGGGCTTTAGTTCTTTCGAGCTTCCTGACGAAGCTAAGACTTGCCTGATTAGGCAAAGATGTTCTTCTAGGCGAGGCTTATGCCTTGGCCTTTCTTAGGTGAGGATAGCCTTGTCATATAGGCGAGGTTATGACTTGGCCTTCTCAAGGTCTGGCTATCCTTGCCATAATAGGTGAGGCTATGGCTTTGCCATTTCAAGATTCGGCTAGCCTTGCCATATAGGCGAGGTTATGCCTTGGCCTTTCTAAGGCGAGGCTAGCCTTGGCGTATAGGTGAGGCTATCCTTGGCCTATTTAAGGCGGGGCTGACCTTGCCAATAGGCGGGGCTATCCTTGGCCTTTTGGGGTTTTTAGCGTTTCGTCTCTGTGTAGTCTGAAGTTTATCATCAGGGCAAAGTTAGTTTTACTTGTGGAGCGAGGCTAGATCTGGATCAGTTCCATTCAGGGAGCGAGGCTCTGACTTGGCATTTTCCCTTTTTTTACTCAATACTAACGCGCTTATTTTTCATTGTTTTGTATTACATCCATTGAGCAATCTCTTTGACTTGATGATGAAGTTGGATGAGAGTATGTATCTCTATTTTCAAGTCCCGACTTTACTTATCAGTAGGAAGAATAAACTGGAGCAGCTGGCACTGATCAGTCTCATATATTGCATACATATTGTCACATTACCATGCTTATTATCTAAATAAATCATATTAATAAGTCCTATTTTTCTTTATAAAATGCAGGCCCATTGCTAAAGGATAGGTCAGAGAAACGAGCCCAAAAGCCAAATTAATTCAGAATAAATTCGAAATCAGGGAACCAGGGCAGATCTTGACAAATCAGAGAGGTTGAAAACCTGTTGAAATGAATCTTCCCAAATCAAGCGGTTGAAGCCAACAAATCAAAGATCGTATCGTCAAATCTGAGAGCTGCAACACTGAATCCAGCAAGACAAAAGGGAGCCCAAATCCACGCCAACCGTTGCTCCATCTGATATGGCCAATTGGCCTTATCCTGGCCGTGATCCGCAGCCCAAGCCGTGGGCTGCGGATCCGCGGCTTGTTGGTGGAGATAAGGGGAGCGTTTGCTCCCCTTATCTCCTCACTCCTTTCCTTCTAGTTTGGCCTATAAAAGGCAGGATTTTGTACTGAAAAATTAGCGAGGACTAAGATTAAATTTCTTGCTCATTTTTAAGGTTTAGGCTCTTTGTTAGATAGTGTAGAGAAGTTGTATCTCTATTCTTTAATTTGTAGCTTAGTCCAAATACAAGTGAGCGAGAGGAATTTAAAGATTGTAACCTGAAGATTAAAGTGACATCAATAAAGGATCAAGCTTTCTCCTCTTCCACTCCAATTCACGGGTATGTCTTGTGTTATTTTCATGTCTAGTTTTGTATTATTCAAGAGTAGCTAAACTTGTTTTCTGGGCTCACTATCGTCCCTCTCTTCGATCCCTCTTCTTTTTGAATTGTTTTCAAGAAAAAAAACCCAATGAATCATTTGAATGCCTAAACTAAAGCCTTTCTTCTTTGAAAGTGTTCTTGAAGGCATATGAGGATGGGTTTGAATTTTTAAACTTCTACTTCTTTTAAAAATGTCTCTTGAACTTATTTTTATCTTATACTTGAACTTATTGATGATTTAACATTCAATTCAAGATGATTACTTAAAGAAAAGAATTAACTTTTCTAACCATCTTATGTGCTTTGCTTAAAACTTTCTAAAATCAATCTTAAGTTTTTGCCTATGATTAAGTTGAGGCACTAAGGATTTTAATAGAAGAACACATCGTTGAATAGTGAGATAGTGAGCCCAGATTTTCTTCTTTATTAAAAACAACAAATCACTTTTTAAAGCTTTTTAAATTACCTTTTTCAAAACCTTCTCCAAATTTACAATTTTTCTTTTAATCATTTCTCTTCTCTCCATTCTCTTTTTCAACTTAAAAGAAAGACACCAATTTCATTCTTTGTTACTTAACAAAAACACCAAAAAGCTTCTACCGCATTTTCCTCTTGGACATGACCCGTTAGCCCAAAGTTTGTATTGGTTCCTGAACCTATCATTCTTGAGTCCAAGTCAACCATTCCACCAAGTCACATTCTTTTGTTGGACATAGGTATAGACCATGATGACTTTGTGATGATTTTTCAGGACTGGTCATGTAAAGGAAGTAAGTTTCATGATAGGATCTTTCACGATCCTATTCATACTGGGGACTGTAAATATGTAAATAGAAAAGAGGGAAGTCAATAAAGTTAGGTTCCGTGAACTACCACATTATCTTGATTGGGTAGCAACGCTTGACCCAATCAGACCACCACCGGAACCACCACCTTAAGGTAATATTTTCCTTCCCTTTTTTCTTTTTCATGCATCTATGCATTAATTCATACGTTGAGGACAATGCATGAGATAGGTGTGGGGGAGGGTCTAACATAACTTAGGTTTTTTCTTTTTATTAAAAAAAGAAAATAAAAATTAACATTTTCTTTACTTTTAAAAACTTTTTGAAAATAGAAACAATATTTTGACATATTTTTTGTAAGAAATTAAGTCAATTTTAAGGAATAGGAAAATCCAGATTAGGATTTTTTATACTTGGTCAAAATAATATTATTTGTTTGATTTTTAGGGTTAGGAAGATAATTTATCAAAGTAATTTAGTCTTGATCTTTACCTTGGTGAAATATGCATACTTATATACTTACACACTTAGGGTTCTAAAATAAAGATTCTTATGCCTTAAAAAAAAATTAAAAAAAGAGAAAAAAAATATATCTATGAAAGTTAAACAAATCTAATTATTGATTAGCTAGGTGCTTTGGCCTAAGCAAGCCTTGGTATTTATGCGAAAGATGATTAGATAAGTTTGAGAAAAATATATATATATAAATCCTCTGATTAAGCTGGGTATTTGTGCCTAATAAAGCATAAGTATTCACGCCTAAAAGCGGTTCATATAATAAAATTCTTAGTTTTGAGGCCTTGTTTGCTCGAGTCCTTAAGTCCTTGAGGTGTTTTCTCACCCGGTGCCCTAAGACCGTTTGGTCTGAGAGTCACCGACTAAAGGCTCGTTACATAGGCAGATTAGAAAGCCTAATAAAACTAAGGAATAATACCATAATATATATATATATATATATATATATATATATATATATATATATATATATATATATATATATATATATATATAAGGCATAAGAGTTAGAGTTAAAGAACCCTTAGTCAAAATTTTCACGGTCACAAGGTGCATATGACTTAGGGTAAAGTAATAGACTAGATGAGAAGTACAATTTGACTCCTTACTTTAATTGATAACAAATTTTTAATAGAGACTAAGTTTAGGAATGAAAAATTCAATTTCCTATAACTTATAGATTACTTAAATCTTACAATAATATTTCAAATAATTTTCTCTTTCAAAATGCTTTTCAAAAATACTAACTCTTTGTTACTCTTTCTTTATGGATTTTGTGGGTGCAATCCACTGAAAACCCCCATGAGACAAAACTCGTCCTCTAGAGGAAACCTAGAGGTTTAACGGCTTATTGCACATGCTCAGTGCAATCGCGTAACCTGCAAAAGTGGTCTAATAATTGATTAGAATTAGTTTTGATGTTTTGCTTGAGGGCGAGCAAAAGATAAGTGTGGGGGTGTGATCGGTCACATATATTGCATACATATTGTAACATTACCAAGCTTATTATCTAAATAAATCATATTAATAAGTCCTATTTTTTTTATAAAATGCAGGCCCATTGCTAAAGGATAGGGCAGAGAAACTATCCCAAAAGCTGAATTTTCAGAATAAATTCAAAATTAGGGAATCAGGGCAGATCTTGGCAAATCAGAGAGGTTAAAAACTGGTTGAAATGAATCTTCCCAAATCAAGCGGTTAAGCCAACAAATCAAAGATCGTTTCGTCAAATCTGGGAGCTGCAACAGCAAATCCAGCAAGACAAAAGGGAGCCCAAATCTACGCCAACTGTTGCTCCACCTGATGTGGCCAATTGGCCTCATCCTGGTCGCGGATCCGCAGCCCAAGCCGCGGATCCGCAGCTTGTTGGTGGAGATAAGGGGAGCGTTTGCTCCCCTTATCTCCTCACTCCTTTCCTTCTGGGTTTTTGCCTATAAAAGGCAAGATTTTGTACTGAAAAATTAGCGAGGACTAGGATTAAATTTCTTGCTCATTTTTAAGGTTTAGGCTCTTTGTTAGATAGTGTAGAGAAGTTGTATCTCTGTTCTTTAATTTGTAGCATAGTCCAAATACCAGTGAGAGAGAGGAATTGAGAGATTGTAATCTGAAGATTGAAGTGACATCAATAAAGGATCAAGCTTTCTCCTCTTCCACTCAAATTCACGGGTATGTATTGTTTTATTTTCATGTCTAGTTTTGTATTACTCATGAGTAGCTAAACTTATTTTCTGGGCTCACTATCGTCCCTCTCTTTGATCCCTCTTCTTTTTGAATGGTTTTCATGAAAAAGACCAAATGAATCATTTGAATGCCTAAACTAAAGCCTTTCTTCTTTGAAAGTGTTCTTGAAGGCACATGAGGATGGGTTTGGATTTTTAAACTTCTAGTTCTTTTAAAAATGTCTCTTGAACTTATTTTTATCTCATACTTAAACTTCTTGATGATTTAACATTCAATTCAAGACGATTTCTTAAAGAAAGAATTAACTTTTCCAACCATCTTATGTGCTTTGCTTAAAACTTTCTAAGATCAATCTTAAGTTTTTGTCTATGATCAAGTTGAGGCACTAAGGATTTCAATAGAAGAACACATCGTTGACTAGTGAGATAGTGAGCCCAGATTTTCTTCTTTATTAAAAATAACAAATCACTTTTCAAAGCTTTTTAAATCACCTTTTCCAAAGTCTTCTCCAAATTTACAATTTTTCTTATAATCATTTCCCTTCTCTCCATTCTCTTTTCAACTTAAAAGAAAGACACCAATTTCATTCTTTGTTACTTAACAAAAACACCAAAAAGCTTCTATCGCATTCCTCCTCGTGGACACGACCCGTTAGCCCAAAGCTACACGGTAATTCTTAACTCTTTGATTTTGCAATCAGGCACTAATTCCAGGAGGAGACCCACTTACATTTACAACAGGCCTCGGCCGATAGTTGCCTATCCAGGATGGTCCGTTTAGTTGCAGACTTGTGTTATATGGAAAACTGTATCAGTGTCTCTGCACAGGATATTTGAAGGTCACAGGAAAGGGGATGTCACCAGTAAGGTTTCGGATCCTCTCTTCACCAATCTTGCTAACTACTCGGGTAAACTAGAAAGCCTATGAAATTAAGGGAAGGAAGAAAAAAATTAATAAATAAATAAATGGATTGATGGTTAGAGTTGAAATCCCAGAAATCTTCACTGTTCACATAGTGCATATTATCTAAGTTTTATGAAGGATAAAATATTCAATCCAATTTTGAATTCTTATCTTAATTGAATAAAAGATCTTGCATATAATTAAGTTTAAGGGAGAATAATTTTTGGTAGACTTATGATCTTAGATCACTTATATTTTTGAAAAAATATTTCAAAAACTTGTCTCTCTTTTAAAATGCGTTTTTAAAACACTAAAATTTGTTTTCTTTCTTTATGAATTTTGTGGGTGGAATCCGCTGAAAATCCTCAGGAGATAAAACTCCTCCTCTAGGGGTAACCTAGAGGTTTAATGGCTTGTTACACGTGCCCAGTGCAATCGCATCACCTACGAAAGTGGTGTAATAACATTTGTAGTATAGTTTTTCTTTTTCTTGTTTTGCTCGGACGAGCAAAAAGATAAGTGCGGTGTGATTAGTCTATAATTCTGCATTATTACATCACATTTCCCTACCGATTTATGAATTAAATATCATTTCTAACTGTGTTTTGATCTCTTTTGCAGATAATCAAGAGTCTAGGGGTAAAGGAGTAATAAGAGCTTAATTTAACCCATTTTTGGGTAATTAAATCTGAATTTCTTGGAGGCCAAGCCAGAGAGTTTCTAGAAGTTACATTGAATCTAGACGTTGGCGGGTGTCTGACGAAAATCTGGACCCAAATAACTGAATCTGAGCATATCTGGAAGGTTCCTGAAGCGAGGCAAAACCACTCGCCAAAACCAAAGACCTAAGTCCCTGGTTTTGCCGTGAAAAAGCGATAATTGCCGCGTTTCCACGGCAAACTGGCAAGCCACGCGTCGATTTTCGACGCGTGGCCTCATCTTGTCTTTTAGAAGGTCCTTATGCCTATAAATAGCCCTGCAGAGACCTGAAACGGGAGCAGATTAAGAAATAGGCTAGGTTTTCTCTCTTTTAGTGTAGGTGTTCTTCCTTTCTTTTCTTTTCTTTTGTATTGTCATTTCATTTTTAGATCATGTATTAGGGCTTAGAAATTCAGAGAGAGAAAGAGAGAGATTGATGTAATAGATGGTGATAATCTATGTAAAGGTGTCTCTTTTCTTCTCTATTATAATCTTCTCCATCTTCTACACGATGCTTAGCTAATTTTTCTTCTCATGGTAATCTAACTACTAACCACTAACCATCTAACCACTTACTTGATAATCTACTGAATCTAATAGCCTCTACAAGGCCTTGCTCTTGCAAGAGCCATTGATGACTCATGATGATGGATTCTAACATTCTAACATTTCTAACATCTAACCCACTAACTTGCTAACTTGCAATGTCTTCTTTATTTCATGCTCACCTCTAGCCGGTTTTTATAATTTAATAGTAGATTGCAACTTGTAGTGTGGTATGGATATGTTGTTTGAATGTAGAAAACCAATCTTATGTGCCATGCTTTGTATCATCTCTTGAAGCTAAGGACTAGTGATGGCCAATGATCCATGTGAGGCAACTATCACTATGAGGTTAGAATAGTTAGTGGAGCAATTAGTTGTTAGTAGCCATGAGTTTTCTTTATCTTATTTTAAAAATCAATTTCAAAACTCTTTTATCATTTTCATCATTGTTTTCACCAACTTCTTAGTTCATCTTTGTTTCATCTTCGTTTTATTTTTAAAACCACTTCTCTTTTATTTTCACATTGCCGTTTCATCACCTTCTTCACCATCACTTTTGGATTTCTTTTCTTTCTTCTTTTCTCATTCTTTAACAAAGAAGAACTTGTTAACAACTGACGTGAATAAGAACTGTTAATGCTTCTATCGCCTCCCGTCCCTGTGAATTCGACCCATTGAGCCAATGCTATAACGGAAGTATCGAAGGAACATTAGCACACATACATAATTATAATTATACATAATTATAGAGTGCTGGTTTAGCCCCAATCAAAATTTTGGCGCCGTTATTGGGGAAGGGAATGGTTTAAACTCACGTTTTTTTTACATTTTCTTCTCTATTTTGTGTGTAGGGCAATTTTATAAAATTTTAACATTGCAGAAGTCTATTCTTGCTTGCCTCCCCTTCCCTAGAAAGCAGAAAGCTTGCTTCTGAAACTTTGCCGCAGAAATCAAAGAAAAGCTGCGAAACGTGGCAATTTTGTGGCATTTGTACTTTGTCTTTTGTAAGGACTTGCAAGTTGCATATGTTGTTATATTCTGCTGCTAATTTTCTTCTTTAATTGCATACACACTATAATAAATTAAAGAACTAAAATACGGTATTTAGACGCATTTAAAATGGTTTAGACATTGGCATTTAGGCACGTGTCAAATTCAATTCCAATATACTGTATTTTGTTCTGTTGTTGTGATCTGGACTGAGGTGTACATATGACATTGCATATAGCATAGGATAAACACGTGGCTGACTTACTCACTTTTGTGTTATTCTTGTCTATATTGCACTCTTGCACGAATTGAAATTAAGGGCAAAACCCATACAAGATAAGGTGAGAATTTCATCACTCTTCCTTAGCCCAAAAATCACCTCCCCACTCACACAACCCAAGCCGTAATAAAAGTTGATAGACGTTGGCCCCTAGGGACATCTCGGTCTTAAGAGATGATGCCACGAAGATACCGTGATTTGGCGTAATTAAGGCCCGTTGCTTACTCACAGATACCTCCCACCGTATTTTGTCCCTACCTGACAGATTAGCTAGTGGTCAGAATCATACAATAACCTCCCCTGGGTAATACCAGTTAGGAGTCGTCTAGGTCTAGGTCAACCTTAGTATAGGCTTGGTTTTGATTTTTTTTCTTTCTTTCTATCTGTTTGTTTGTTTTTTACTTTTTGTTTGTGATTGTTTGTGAAATAGAATTCAACAACAACAATTCTTTCAATCCTAATATGAATCCATATTTCACATCGATCACATTTGATTCGGTTAATTTCAACCCGCCTTTTTACAATATTAACCCACCAAATACACCGGGTTTGACTTATTCGAATCAATACAACCTATCCCCCCAATCTTATGACTATAATTTTCAAAATAATTTTAACTCTTCACAGTGTCAATTGGGATTCACCTCTCCCGAGTCAAAATTTCAACCACTTTGTCCACAATTTTCACAATTTTCATAATATTCATTCCCCAATTTTGCTTCCTATACTCCTTTTCTAGAACCACCCACTGAAGAAAAATCTGAGTTAGAAAAAAGAATAGAAGCTGTACAAGCCATGCTTGAGTCCCAACGAAAGAAGCTCAACTCCCCAATTCCATAATATTTTCAAGATTCATACTCATTTTCACCTATTCAAAATGAACAACCATCTACCCTGGAAATGAGTATGGAATGCTTGTGTGAGTCTGAGCGTCAATCTCAAAACATGTTGGACTCACACTCTTTACAAATTTGCCAAAACCAAGATTCCTACACTCCCTTTCTAGAACATCCACTTGAAGAAAAATCATATTTAGTAAAAAGTATAGAAATCTTGTAGGAGTCCGCGCTTCAATTTCAAAATTTTCTTCTCAGTCTATCGATAGGTTGGAAACACAATTGAGTCAATTGGTCTACATTATAGGAATGAGGAAACTCTCTCTTATCAACCTTTACCAATTCATATATCTTAACTCTATCATTTGACCTAGGACTCTTATTTTTTGGAAACTAAGATTCCTACACTACCTTTCTAGAACAACCACTTGAAGAAAAATCATATCTAGAAAAGAGTATAGAAATCTTGCTAGAGTCCGCACAACAATTTCAAAAATCTTCTGCTCAATCTATCAATAGGTTGGAAACACAATTGAGTCAATTGGTCAACATTTATAGGAATGAGGAAACTCTCTCTTATCAACCTTTGACCAATTCAGAAATCTCTAACTCTATTGATTTGACCCAGGACTCTTGTTATTTTTGAAACCAAGATTCAATTTCAGCACACCCATTTGAAGTTGACCAACATCAAATTCTTGAGAATCACATTGACATGTTGGCAAGTTATCCTTTTCCTGAGATTGAACTTGAGCATGAATATGATCCTGAATCTCAACTTGGTAATTAATTCCACTTACTAATTCAATAATAACTTAGGTGTCTTTACCTGATGTCAATCCTTTACCCGAGTCAGTATTGGATCTTGTGCCTATTCATTATGAAATTGAATCACCAATCTTGTATAATCATCATATTGAACTTGACCAATTTCATACTTTTGAAAGTCCCATTGATGAATTGGCAAGTTCTCATTTTTATGAAATTTAACTCAGACAAGAATGTAATTTCAATCCTTAAATTTGTGATCCAATTCAAATTCCTGAATCAATTATGACTCCTAGTTTTTTAGCCAACTTGAGCAACATTTTAGAGTCAGTTTTGATTCCCATACCTATCATTCTTGAACTTGAATAACCATTCTTGGAAAGTCACATTCCATTGTGGGGAAATGAATGTGAACTTGAATTTCAACTTCTTAATTTGGACCCGATTCCTGAACCAATTTTGACTCCTGAACCTTTACTTGACTTAACTCAAATTCCTGAGTCAGTAGTAGTTCCTGTACTTCTTGAGTCCAAATCAATCATTCCATCTTTTCACACTCCATTTTGGGACTAAGGTGTTGATAAAATTGACTCTGAAATTATTTTAAAATTTTGAAAATTAGATGGGTAAAATTCTTAATAAAAATCATTCATATATACATCATTATAATGGGTTGTATTATAGAGGTATCTGGTGGGTTCCTCTGAACTCCATGCAAATTAGATTGAGCCGCATTTTGTGAACCAATCAGACCACCATCAGAACCACCACCTTGAGGTGATTTTTCCTCCCCTCTATTTGTTTCACGTATACATACATTCATGATGCATTGAGGACAATGCATGAGATAAGTGTGGGGGAGAGTTTACTAACATAGAGTTTTTAGATTTCCTTTCTTTTTTACTTTTTTTAAGATACTTTTAGAAATCTTTCCTTTTTATAGGATTTTTCTCTTTCTTTAAAAACTTTTTGAAATAAGAGACAAAGTTTTGATCAATTTTTAAGAAATTAAGATGATCTTAGTAATTAAAGAAACCTTAAATTATGACATCTTAAACTTAGTTGAAATAATGGATCTTGTTTAGAATTATAGGCTAAGTAAGATAAATTGGAGAGATAATTTTATCTTGAATTTTTTGTTTTTGATAGTATGCACTTCACACTTACACATTTTTGGAATGAAAACAAAGACTTAAAATGCCATAAAGTAAAAATAAATAAAAAGAGAAAATATATGGTAAACATGAATAAAAAAATCACTTATTAAAGCTGGATAACTATGCCTAAAGAAGCATGATTATTCACGCCTGACGGTGCTCATAAGAAACAAATAATCCCCCTTAGTTTTGTGGCCTTGTTTACTCGGTCCTTAAATCCTTGGGATATTTTCTCATCTGATGCCCTAAGATCATCTGATTTGGGAGTTACCATTTAAAGGCTCACTACCTGGGTAAACTAGAAAGCCTAAGAAAACTAAGGGAAGGAAGAAATAAATAAATAAATAAATAAATGGCTTGATTGTTAGAGTTGAAATCCGAGAAATATTCACTGTTCACAAAGTGCATATTATCTAGTTTTATGAAGGATAAAATATTCAATTCAATTTTGAATTCTTACTCTTGCATATAGATTAAGTTTAAGGGAGAATAATTTTTGGTGGACTTATGATCTTAGATTACTTATATTTTTGCAAAAATATTTTAGAAACTTGTCTCCTTTTAAAAATGCGTTTTCAAAACACTAACAATTATTTTCTTTCTTTATGAATTTTGTGGATGCAATCCGCTAAAAACCCTCAGGAGACAAAACTCCTCATTTAGGGATAACTTAGAGGTTTAAAGGCTTATTGCATGCGCTCAATGCAATCGCGTCACCTACGAAAGTGGTGTAATAATATTTGTAGCATAGTTTTTCTTTTTCTTATTGTGCTCGGGACGAGAAAAAAGATAAGTGTGGGGGTATGCTTAGTCTACGATTTTGCATTATTACATAACATTTCCCTACCGATTTATAAATAAAATGTCATTTCTCACTGTGGTTTGGTCACTTTTGCAGATAATCAAGAGTCTAGGGATAAAGGAGTAATAAGAGCTTAATTAAACCCATTTTTTGGTAACTAAATTCAGATTTCTTAGGCCAAGTTAGAGAGTTTCTAAAAGATACATTGAATCTAGATGTTGGCGGGTGTCTGACAAAAATCTAGACCTAAATAACTAAATTTGAGCATATCTGGAAGGTCCCCGAAGCGAGGCGAAATCACATGCTAAATCAGGGACCTAAGTCCCTGGTTTTGCTGCGAAAAAGCAACAATTACCACGTTTCCACGGCAATGTTGGCGTGCCACGTGTCGATTTTCGACGCGTGGCCTCATCTTGTCTTCTAGAAGGTCCTTATGCCTATAAATAGCCCTACAGAGACCTGAAATAGGAGTAGATTGAGAAATAGGCTTGGTTTTATCTCTTTTAGTATAGGTTCTTCTTTTCTTTTCTTTGTATTTTAATTTCATTTTTAGATCATGTATTAGGGCTGAGAGATTTAGAGAGAGAAAGAGAGAGATTGATGTAATAGATGGTAACAATCTATGTAGAGGTGTCTCCTTTCTTCTCTATTGTAATCTTCTCCATCTTCTGTATGATGCTTAACTAATTTTTCTTCTCATGGCAATTTAACTACTAACTACTAACCATCTAACCACTTACTTCATAATCCACATGAATCTAACAGCCTCTACAAGGCCTTGCTCTTGCAAGAGCCATTGATGGCTCATGATGATGGATTCTAAAATTCTAACATTCTAACATCTAACCCACTAACTTGCTAACTTGCAATGTCTTCTTTATTTCTTGCTCACCTCTAATCGGTTTTAATGATGTAATAGTAGCTTGCAACTTGTTGTGTGGTATGGATGTGTTGTTTAAATGTAGAAAAATAATCTTATGTACCATGCTTTGCATCGTCTCTTGAAGCCAAGTACTAGTGATGGCCAAGGGTCCATGTGAGGCAATTATCACTAAGAGGTTAGCATGGTTAGTGGAGCAATTAGTAGTTAGTAGCCATGAGTTTTCTTTTATTTTATTTTAAAAATTAATTTCAAAACTCTTTTATCATTTTCATCATTGTTTTCACCAACTTATTAATTCATCTTTGTTTCATCTTCGTTTTGTTTTCAAAATCACTTCTCTTTTATTTTCACATCATCGTTTCATCACCTTCTTCACCTATCACATTTGGATTTCTTTTCTTCTTTCTTTTTCTCATTCTTTAAAAAAAAGTACTTGTTAACAACCGACATGAATAAGAACTGTTAATACTTCTATCGCCTCATGTCCCTGCGAATTCGACCCATTGAGCCAATGCTATAACGAAAGTATCGAAGGAACATTAGCAGACATGCTTTTCACTGATTTCATAAAATACACATTTTTGAGTGCTTGGTTTTGCCCGATCAAGGACAAAAGAGGATGAAATTGGGTAATCATTGGTTCAGAGATGATGAACTAAACATAATCGATAAATTACCAAATAAGAAAAGACTGTTCAGAGGTGGCGAACTGGACATGACAGTAAACGAAAAGACGGGACTTGGCTTTCTATCGGTTCAGCGGTGATTGACTGGACATGACCAATTGATAAGCCACCAAGCTCAAATTTTGTCATTTAGAGGTGACGAACTAGACATGATAACAAAATGAAAGTGAACCTGATTTTAGAGACCCGTCTATTTAGAGGTGATAAACTAGACATGTTAGATTAAGACACACTCTAAACTCTGAAGCCACTGTCAGAGGTAGTCGTATTAACTTAGCAACTAACCCACTAGGGACTGCAAAGGTGAATTGGATCTGGGCACCTGTCGGTTCAGAGGTAATATGGATATAACCAACTAAGAGACACTAGGCTCGCAATTCGCTATTCAGAGGTAGTCGTATTAACATGACAGCAAGAATTCCTAGCACTGATGGGAAAAGGAGAACAAAGTTATGGACTTCTATTCAGAGGTGTTAAACTGGACAGGATAGTTTTAGTGCCATAAAAGGGGAGAGATCTAGGTATCCGTCGGTTCAAAAGTAATATGACATAACGGATTGGGAATTACTAGATTCAAAATCCTGCCATTCAGAGATGGTGAACTAGACATAACGACAAAGGAGTAGTCCCTACTGGACTGAAAACATGAGACTTGGCTATCTATCAGTTCAGAGGTAACATGGACATAATCGATTGAGAAACCACCGAGCTCAGAATTTTTACCGTTCAGAAGTAACGAGCTGGACATGACAGTAAAGAAGTAATTTCACTGGGAGAAATAGGATTTGATTATAAATTCTGTGGTAAAGTTAGTATTTCCTACGAAAATTATTTGAAAGAAATTATCAGAGGTATATTGTTAATGTGACAACCCAAGAAAGTCCATTGGGGACTTGAAAAGGAAAATAATAGACTTCGAGAGGGAGGTTTATCAGAAACTCGCTGGGGAGTTAGAAATGAATCCCATAAGAGATTATATGTCATAGGTAATCTGTTGGCCCAAAGGCCCATCACTCTAGTTTTGATGATGATCAACTCATGTAGTTATGTTTACTAATGATCTTGTGTTTAATTAGTGACAGATTTGTGATCAAGATCTTAGTAGGTGCATAGCTTCAACAAAGGATTTAAAGTCAAGTTTTGGAGCTAGCACGGAGTTTGGACCAAGTCAAGAAGGCTTCAAGTGAAGACTTCAAGAAGATGAAGACTTGAATCTAGGTTTGTTTTGTAAGATTTTGTTTTAGATAAAATGTAAAGGATAGAATAGTTGGTGGATTGCTCAAGTACATATACACACACACTCTTGTTTTAGTTGTCTTTTCATAAAAGAATTTTTAGTTTAGAAAAGACTTTTCATTTTGGAAAAATATAGTTTTGGTTTTTGAGTTTCAAGTTTACATGTTCAACTAAAACTATATTTAGAGCTTAATGTCAAAGACATAGATATTTCACATCTTGATTGTATAGTGGATCATATCTATACACACTATGCCTTAAAATGAATTACAATATCTTGTTTTTGTATTTGGAGAAGTTTTGGAAAAATAAAGTTTTAGAAAAATCAAGTTTGGAAAAATACCGTTTTGTTTTGAACCAATATTTCCAACTTACAAAAATAGTCCAAAACTATTTTCCAATCAAGTTTGGCAGCCTAAATATTTGGGGGTTTGGTCATTGTTTTGAGCTAAGATTTTCAAGTGGGTTTTCATCAGTTTTCCTGAACTATTTAGAGGATTTTCCTCCACTTGATTTAGAGAAAATATTTCCAATCAAAAGGGGAGTTTATCAAGAGAGTGTTTAAAAGTGATTCTTTGAGTTTTACTCCACCATCTCTTTCCTTGTTTTTCTCACACCAACACTTGAGCAACCATTGATCTATTCATTCTATAGGAGTGTTGTAGTGAGAGCTTTTATTGGTGATCAAAGTGTTTAGATCACCAAAGAACTTTTCTTTGTACTTTGAGGAGACGGGCAAGTGTGCTCGTAGTTGTTTTGAGTTCGGTTGTGAACTCTTAGTTTGAGGTGCGGCCTCGGCAAGCTTGTGGGGCTTGCGTGTGTATAGGACTAGGGAGTCCGAGAGATTGTAGGTGTTGCGGCACCAAGGAGTGATCCATTGGGATCAAGCATAGTGGAAATCCTTCGTGTGTCGAAGGCGGGGATGTAGAGCAAGTGTGCTCGAACATCGAAACATACCCTTGTGTTTGCGATTGCTCATTCTCTCTCTATCTCTTTTATATCTTGCATTCCTTTATTGTCTATCTCTATATGCATGATATACTTGTGTGCTTAAATTGATATACTCAAGTGGGATTGTTTGCTAACACTTGTATTCAACCAAGAGAGCCAACGCGGCACCTCAACCCATTCAAGGGGAATCTAGAGGAGTTTGTCCAGAGCCCTTCACGGGGAATTCGGCAACACTCTTATGTTATATGTGGTATTTAGTGTAATAATTTATTTAGGTCATAATAGTATTTAATTCCGCATTATTTGGCATTAAGTGACCATTAGATTAGCCATCACCTATTCACCCCCCCTCTAGGTGAACTTTCAATTGGTATCAGAGCCAAGTGCTCTTGATTTTGGTCTTACAACCTAGAGTTAAAGATCCTCATTTTAGGCTAATCACATATTTTGTACACACACTATGGACTTCATGGCACCTCCCTCTTTTGACATCCTTAACATCCAAATTTGGAAGGTTAAGATGTCATTGTACCTCAAGGCCTTAGGCAATCATGTTTATCTTGCCATCACTAAAAATGATTATTGTTTCAATGGCAAAAATAATGAGGCTAATGCAAAAGCCCTAAATGCTTTGAAGAGTACCCTAAATGATGACTATTTATTTAGGGTTGCTAATATTGATTTGGCTTTTGTAGTGTGGAACACCCTCCTCTCCCTTGGCGAAAATGATCAATACTATGCGGGGAGTGATTCGGATGTTGGAAGCGACATCTCCAACAAGTGCTACATGGTCCAAGGGGATAACCCCTTGAGGTAACTACCGAATCCGAAGATGAGGATGTTAACATGTCATATGAAGAGCTTTCTACATTTTGTCAATTATTGCTTGAAAAATATGACATGATTAAGAAAGATAATAAAAATTTGAAAAGAAAGTTGATTGCATGCATATAGAACAAGATTCATTTAAATCTAACATTGCATGCTTAGAAAAAGAAAATAAATATTTGAAAAATGAGAATGTTTCCTTGCTTTCAAAATTAAATAATCTTTGTGAAGGAAACACTAATTTGAAAAATAAAATTGATTCGGCGAAAAAACAAAGAGAAGTTATTTTTCAAGAAAATAAATCTTTGAAAAGAAAGTTTTTGAAAATGAAAAAGACTTTGTTTCTAAAAAAAAAAGAAAAAGAAAATGATTCTTTATCTCATCATGCTTTACATGCCACCACTAATGAGATAAATGTTTTGAAATATAAAATGGATAGTTTGAGTTCAACTTTGAACTCTTGTGCATTCAATCACACTAGATTGGAGTCTATGTTTTCAAAGAAACAAACTCCATCCATTCATGCACATCATCATGCTTATGTTGCACATCATGATCATACACACAGACATAAGCATACTAAGGTGTACATATGTAAACATTGTAGCCGTAAAGGCCATTTAGCAAAATTTTGTTATGATAGGTTAGATCATTTTAATTTTGCTAATAAATTTTTTTGGTTCCTTACAAGACTAACCCCAAAGGACCAAAGAAAATATGGGTACCAAAACCCCACCTCATGTTTTTGATGTAGGTGAGGGATCTCTCAAGACGTGAGAGAATTGGTGACTTGATAGTGGATGCAAATGGACTTGATGAACACACATTTGGAGCACCGCTATCAAGGAGATTTTGGTGGGACAACCACCATGATTGGAGCTTTGGAGTTGGTAACAATCTCTAAACTCCCAAACTCCCATTTTATATATGTTCATGCTTGTTCATTCTTAATATTTTGAGCATGTTCATGTTTTTCATTTGTTTTTTGCTTCATGTGGTAATAACATGCTTAGATGTAATTTTTATCAAAACTTGTATTATACATGTACAAATAGTGAGCTACATTTGTTTTATATATGGTTGCACTTCATGCTCATTTGTACCCACTATTTGTATATGTATAGACTAGTTTTGATGATTCTCATTTATACATGCTTTGTCAATTCTTTATGTTTTACTTCATGTATATGTATTTGTATTCAAATCTAATAAATATACATGTATACCCTTGAGTCTCTTGTCTTCATATATACATCATTAATAGACTCTTTTATGTTTGGGATGTGTATGCATATTGTTAGATTTGGATAAATCATACATATACCTAGAAGTTTATTGTTTTAATGAAAAATGATTTTTCATGTTTTGTTAAAAATGTGACTTATAATCTTTTTGAGCATAAATGACTATTTTCATAAAAATGCTATTTACATAATCTTTTAAGCACTCACATCTTCATTTATTAATTCATGACTTAGTTTCATGATCATTTTGCTTTATAGACCATGAGTGATTAAATCTTTATGTATTTAGTTATGCTTTATGAAAAACATATGTCCTTGATTTCATGTATTTGAAGGATCTTTAACTAGTTATTCAAAAACTATTTTATACTAGTTATTTATTCTTCAAATTAATAGTTTATGATATATCCACATGATCCTACTTTACTTCAATTATATGGATAAATTCTTTTGTGTTCTCAAGATTTGATGCTTCATGAATTGAATATTAGTTTAAATATTAGTTTTTATCAACACTAGTATTTATACTTGAACATATTGTGGGTCACAAATAAATCTATATATGGTTGGGTTTGATTGCTTATTTGTGCCTATTAGATGTGCTAGTATAGCCTAGTCTTGATGATCCATACATTTTTAAACTTATATTCCCTTTTGGATTTGTGTTATGATCATGTGTTTTGCATTTCATGTATATGTTTATTTTACCAAACTTTAAGATATACATGGATAACCCTTGAGTCTTTTGCCTTTCATGCAAATCTATATATATGGACTCAATTGGATTTAGGGATATGTATGTATACTTCTTGTATTGTCAAAACATACATATACCTTGAAATATAATTTTTTTTATAAAAATTTTGTGATGATTTTCATGTTTTCAAAATATGATAATTTTCATATTGTCTCATTTAAAGGAATATTGAGCTTTATTGCCATTTTTGATTTATTCCTTGATTGAAGGATTCCGTACTAGTTTTCAAACATTTTCATTTAACTAGTTTGAATTCATCATGTGGTAGATTTTATAATGAGATATACACTTGATCTTACCTTGCTTCAATTAGTATCATTGGATCATTTCAATTGGTATCAATTTGACTCTTTTTTTTGTATATACTCATATTTTTGTTTTCTTATATATGTATGTATCAATTTCTATTGGTATTCTCTTTTCATACATATATATGTTTTCATGTGCATAAATTTACAATTGATTCACATTTTTAAAGCACAAAGTTTTATGATGAAAAATGAAAATATTTTGATCATTATGTTTACTTTTGGAATCAATATGTTTCAACTTCATACTTGTTAAATTTTATTTGATATCAATGATTGACAATAATGATTATTTACGTTTTGTATCTTAAAATTTATTTGTTTTACAAAAAGCTCTGATACCTTAAAAATTTTGTTTAAGAAAAAAAAAATGTTTTGATATGTATTTCCTATATGCAAGGAGAGCTTAACATCTCTTCTATATATAGATTCATGTTGAGTGTATTGTATATTGAGGAGCTTGACAACTCTTCTTTATGTGGTACACGTGTGTAGGGGGAGCTTCACATCTCCTTTTATGCATTACATAATATGCGTTATGTGAATTAGGGCTTGTCATCCCTCTTTCATATAATGTATATGTGTAGGGAAGCTAACTTAGCGTCTTCCTCTTCATGAATGTATATCGTATATAACCTTTTTGATTTGTTTGCACCCCTTATTGATCTCTTTGTTTATGACAAAAAGGGGGAGAAAAATTTTGTTTTTACTTAAACCCTTTGTTGATGATTGACAAAAAGGGGGAGAAAGATTTTGGTTTATATGCATGTTTTTAGAAAAAGGATTGTTTATGCATAGATGTTTTGTATTGCAAATAGGAGAAAAAGAATTTGATTTGTTTTATGCTTGTTAGCATGTTTATCTCCATACATTTGCATACATGTTTATGTGCTTCATTGCTATATCTATTTGTTTATTTGCTATGCATGAGTTAAGGGGGAGCTTCTTTGAAGCTTTACTTTAATCCATACATATATAACTTCATGAGTTTTGTCATCATCAAAAAGGGGAAGATTGTTGCCCCAAAGGCCCATCACTCTAGTTTTGATGATGATCACTCATGTAGTTATGTTTACTATGATCTTGTGTTTAATTAGTGACAGATTTGTGATCAAGATCTTAGTAGGTGCATAGCTTCAACAAAGGATTTAAAGTCAAGTTTTGGAGCTAGCACGGAGTTTGGATCAAGTCAAGAAGGCTTCAAGTGAAGACTTCAAGAAGATGAAGACTTGAGTCTAGGTTTGTTTTGTAAGATTTTATTTTAGATAAAATGTAAAGGATAGAATAGTTGGTGGATTGCTCAAGTACATATACACACACACTCTTGTTTTAGTTGTCTTTTTATAAAAGAATTTTCAGTTTAGAAAAGACTTTTCATTTTGGAAAAATATAGTTTTGGTTTTTGAGTTTCAAGTTTACATGTTCAACCAGAACCATATTTAGAGCTTAATGTCAAAAACATAGATATTTCATCTTGATGTGTAGTGGATCATATCCATACACACTATGCCTTAAAATGAATTACAGTATCTTGTTTTTGTATTTGGAGAAGTTTTAGAAAAACAAAGTTTTAGAAAAATCAAGTTTGGAAAAAATACCGTTTTGTTTTGAACCAATATTTCAACTTACAAAAATAGTCCAAAACATTTGTAACATGCCTTGATTTTGTGCAAGCATGTTTGATTATCAAAGTATAACATTGAAACTATTTTTGTAGATTTTTCTATATTTTATGGGATTTTATATGAGCCAAAAAGACCAAGTTTAATCCCTTAATAGTTTTCTGTTTCAGGCTTCAGCCAAGTCGACTAGTCGACCAAACAAGTCGACTAGGGCTGAAGTCGGTCGACCGGCTCGATCGACCGACGTGCACAGCATGCACACCTTGACCTGGCAGATGGCCGATCGACCGACCCAGTCGGCCGGAACTGAGAGCAGTGCTCTCTGTTCTTTTCGGTCGACCGGGCGGTCGACCGGGCGGTCGACCGGAGGCTCCAACGGTCGAATTTTTGACCGTTGGCGGTCGACCGGTAGGCCTGACAGAACCCCAACGGCTAGTTTTTGGCAGCATATATATTGGGGGTTTGGTCATTGTTTTGAGCTAAGATTTTCAAGTGGGTTTTCACCAGTTTTCCTGAACTATTTAGAGGATTTTCCTCCACTTGATTTAGAGCAAATATTTCCAATCAAAAGGGGAATTTATCAAGAGAGTGTTTAAAAGTGATTCTTTGAGTTTTCCTCTACCATCTCTTTCCTTGTTTTTCTCACAACAACACTTGAGCAACCATTGATCTATTCATTCTATAGGAGTGTTGTAGTGAGAGCTTTTATTGGTGATCAAAGTGTTTAGATCACCAAAGATCTTTTCTTTGTACTTTGAGGAGACGGGCAAGTGTGCTCGTAGTTGTTTTGAGTTCGGTTGTGAACTCTTAGTTTGAGGTGCGGCCTCGGCAAGCTTGTGGGGCTTGCGTGTGTACGGGACTAGGGAGTCCGAGAGATTGTAGGTGTTGCGGCACCAAGGAGTGATCCATTGGGATCAAGCATAGTGGAAATCCTTCGTGTGTCAAAGGCGGGGATGTAGAGCAAGTGTGCTCGAACCTCAAAACATACCCTTGTGTTTGCGATTGCTCATTCTCTCTCCATCTCTTTTATATCTTGCATTCCTTTATTGTCTATCTTTATATGCATGATATACTTGTGTGCTTAAATTGATATACTCAAGTGGGATTGTTTGCTAACACTTGTATTCAACCAAGAGAGCCAACGCGGCACCTCAACCCATACAAGGGGAATCTAGAGGAGTTTGTCTAGAGCCCTTCACAGGGAATTCGGTAACACTCTTGTGTTATACGTGGTGTTTAGTGTAATAATTTGTTTAGATCATAATAGTATTTAATTCCGCATTATTTGGCATTAAGTGACCATTAGATTAGCCATCACCTATTCACCCCCCCTCTAGGTGAACTTTCAATTGGTATCAGAGCCAAGTGCTCTTGATTTGGGTCTTACAACTTAGAGTTAAAGATCCTCATTTTAGGCTAATCACATATTTTGTACACACACTATGGACTTCATGGCACCTCCCTCTTTTGACATCCTTAACATCCAAATTTGGAAGGTTAAGATGTCATTATACCTCAAGGCCTTAGGCATTCATGTTTATCTTACCATCACTAAAAATGATTATTGTTTAAATGGTAAAAATAATGAGGCTAATGCAAAAGCCCTAAATGCTTTGAAGAGTACCCTAAATGATGACTATTTATCTAGGGTTGCTAATATTGATTTGGCTTTTGTAGTGTGGAACACCCTCCTCTCCCTTGGCGAAAATGATCAATACTATGCGGGGAGTGATTCGGATGTTGGAAGCGACATCTCCAACAAGTGCTACATGGTCCAAGGGGATAACCCCCTTGAGGTAACTACCGAATCCGAAGATGAGGATGTTAACATGTCATATGAAGAGCTTTCTACATTTTGTCAATTATTGCTTGAAAAATATGACATGATTAAGAAAGATAATAAAAATTTGAAAAAGAAAGTTGATTGCATGCATATAGAACAAGATTCATTTAAATCTAATATTGCATGCTTAGAAAAAGAAAATAAAGATTTGAAAAATGAGAATGTTTCCTTGCTTTCAAAATTAAATAATCAATGTGAAGGAAACACTATTTTGAAAAATAAAATTGATTCGGCAAAAAAACAAAGAGAAGTTATTTTTCAAGAAAATAAATCTTTGAAAAGAAAAGTTTTTGAAAATGAAAAAGACTTTGTTTCTAAAAAGAAAAAGAAAATGATTCTTTATCTCATCATGCTTTACATGCCACCACTAATGAGATAAATGTTTTGAAATATAAAATGGATAGTTTGAGTTCAACTTTGAACTCTTGTGCATTCAATCACACTAGATTGGAGTCTATGTTTTCAAAGAAACAAACTCCATCCATTCATGCACATCATCATGCTTACGTTGCACACAATGATCATACACACTCACATAAGCATACTAAGGTGTACATATGTACACATTGTGGCCGCAAAGGCCATTTAGCAAAATTTTGTTATCATAGGTTAGATCATTTTAATTTTGCTAATAAATTTTTTTGGTTCCTTACAAGACTAACCCCAAAGGACCCAAGAAAATATGGGTACCAAAACCCCCACCCCATGTTTTTGATGTAGGTGAGGGATCTCTCAAGACGTGAGAGAATTGGTACATTGATAGTGGATGCAAATGGACTTGATGAACACACATTTGGAGCACCGCTATCAAGGAGATTTTGGTGGGACAACCACCATGATTGGAGCTTTGGAGTTGGTAACAATCTCTAAACTTTCAAACTCCCATTTTATTTATGTTCATGCTTGTTCATTCATAATATTTTGAGCATGTTCATGTTTTTCATTTGTTTTTTTCTTCATGTGGTAATAACATGCTTAGATGTAATTTTTATCAAAACTTGTATTATACATGTACAAATAGTGAGCTACATTTGTTTTATATATGGCTGCACTTCATGCTCATTTGTACCCACTATTTGCATATGTATAGACTAGTTTTGATGATTCTCATTTATACATGCTTTGTCAATTCTTTATGTTTTACTTCATGTATATGTATTTTGTATTCAAATCTAATAAATATACATGTATACCCTTGAGTCTCTAGTCTTCATACATACATCATTAATAGACTCTTTTATGTTTGGGATGTGTATGCATATTGTTAGATTTGGATAAATCATACATATACCTAGAAGTTTAATGTTTTAATGAAAAATGATTTTTCATGTTTTGTTAAAAATGTGACTTATAATCTTTTTGAGCATAAATGACTATTTTCATGAAATTGCTATTTACAAGATCTTTTAAACACTCACATCTTCATTTATTAATTCATGACTTAGTTTCATGATCATTTTGAGCTTTATAAACCATGAGTGATTAAATCTTTATGTATTTAGTTATGCTTTATGAAAAATATATGTTCTTAATTTCATGTATTTGAAGGATCTTTAATTAGTTATTCAAAAACTATTTTATACTAGTTATTTATTCTTCAAATTAATAGTTTATGATATATCCACATGATCCTACTTTACTTCAATTATAAAGATAAATTCTTTTGTGTTCTCAAGATTTGATGCTTCATGAATTGAATATTAGTTTAAATGTTAGTTTTTATCAATACTAGGATTTATACTTGAACATATTGTGGGTCACAAATAAATCTATATATGGTTGGGTTTGATTGCTTATTTGTGCCTATTAGATGTGCTAGTATAGCCTAGTCTTGATGATCCATACATTTTTAAACTTATATTCCCTTTTGGATTTGTGTTATGATCATGTGTTTTGCATTTCATGTATATGTTTATTTTGCCAAACTTTAAGATATACATAGATAACCCTTGAGTCTTTTGCCTTTCATGCAAATCTATATATATGACTCAATTGGATTTAGGGATATGTATGTATACTTCTTGTATTGTCAAAACATACATATACCTTGAAATATAATTTTTTTATAAAAATTTTGTGATGATTTTCATGTTTTCAAAATATGATAATTTTCATATTGTCTCATTTAAAGGAATTTGAGCTTTATTGTCATTTTTGATTTATTCCTTGATTGAAGGATTCCGTACTAGTTTTCAAACATTTTCATTTAACTAGTTTGAATTCTTCATGTGGTAGATTTTATAATGAGATATACAATAGATCTTATCTTGCTTCAATTAGTATCATTGGATCATTTCAATTGGTATCAATTTGACTCTTTTTTTTTGTATATACTCATATTTTTGTTTTCTTATATATGTATGTATCAATTTCTATTGGTATTCTCTTTTCATACATATATATGTTTTCATGTACTTAGATTAACAATTGATTCACATTTTTAAAGCACAAAGTTTTATGATAAAAAATGAAAATATTTTGATCATTATGTTTACTTTTGGTATCAATATGTTTCAACTTCATACTTGTTAATTTTAATTGATATCAATATGATTTACAATAATGATTATTTACGTTTTGGTATCTTAAAATTTATTTGTTTTACAAAAAGCTCTGATACCTTAAAAATTTTGTTTAAGAAAAAAATTAAAATGTTTTGATATGTATTTCCTATATGCAAGGAGAGCTTAACATCTCTTCTATATATAGATTCATGTTGAGTGTATTGTATATTGAGGAGCTTGACAACTCTTCTTTATGTGGTACACGTGTGTAGGGAGTTTCACATCTCCTTTTATGCATTACATAATATGCGTTATGTGAATTAGGGCTTGTCATCCCTCTTTCATGTAATGTATATGTGTAGGGAAGCTAACTTAGCGTCTTTCTCTTCATGAATGTATATCGCATATAACCTTTTTGATTTGTTTGCACCCCTTATTGATCTCTTTGTTTATGACAAAAAGGGGGAGAAAAATTTTGTTTTTACTTTAACCCCTTTGTTGATGATTGACAAAAAGGGGGAGAAAAATTTTTGGTTTATATGCATGTTTTAGAAAAAGGATTGTTTATGCATAGATGTTTTGTATTGCAAATAGGAGAAAAAGAATTTGATTTGTTTTATGCTTGTTAGCATGTTTATCTCCATACATTTGCATACATGTTTATGTGCTTCATTGCTATATCTATTTGTTTATTTGCTATACATGAGTTAAGGGGGAGCTTCTTTGAAGATTTACTTTAATCCATACACATATAACTTCATGAGTTTTGTTATCATCAAAAAGATGGAGATTGTTGGCCCAAAGGCCCATCACTCTAGTTTTGATGATGATCAACTCATGTAGTTATGTTTACTAATGATCTTGTGTTTAATTAGTGACAGATTTGTGATCAAGATCTTAGTAGGTGCATAGCTTCAACAAAGGATTTAAAGTCAAGTTTTGGAGCTAGCACGGAGTTTGGACCAAGTCAAGAAGGCTTCAAGTGAAGACTTCAAGAAGATGAAGACTTGAGTCTAGGTTTGTTTTGTAAGATTTTGTTTAGATAAAATGTAAAGCATAGAATAGTTGGTGGATTGCTCAAGTACATATGCACACACACTCTTGTTTTAGTTGTCTTTTCATAAAAGAATTTTCAATTTAGAAAAGACTTTTCATTTTGGAAAAATATAGTTTTGGTTTTTGAGTTTCAAGTTTACATGTTCAACCAAAATCATATTTAGAGCTTAATGTCAAAAACATAGATATTTCTTCTTGATTGTGTAGTGGATCATATCCATACACACTATGCCATAAAATGAATTACAATATCTTGTTTTTGTATTTGGAGAAGTTTTGGAAAATAAAGTTTTAGAAAAATCAAGTTTGAAAAAATACCGTTTTGTTTTGAACCAATATTTCCAACTTACAAAAATAGTCCAAAACATTTGTAACATGCCTTGATTTTGTGCAAGCATGTTTGATTATCAAAGTATAATATTGAAACTATTTTGTAGATTTTTCTGTATTTTATGGGATTTTATATGAGCCAAAAAGACCAAGTTTTAATCCCTTAATAGTTTTCTATTTCAGGCTTCAGCCAAGTCGACTAGGGCTGGAGTCGGTCGACCGGCTCGGTCGACCGACGTGCACAGCGTGCACGCCTTGGCCTGGCAGATGGCCGGTCGACCGACCCACTCGACCGGAACTGAGAGCAGTGCTCTCTGTTCTTTTCGGTCGACCGGCGGTCGACCGGAGGCTCCAACGGTCGGATTTTTGACCGTTGGCGGTCGACCGGCCGGTCGACCGGCAGGCCTGACAGAACCCCAACGGCTAGTTTTTGGCAGCCTATATATTTGGGGGTTTGGTCATTGTTTTGAGCTAAGATTTTCAAGTGGGTTTTCACCAGTTTTCCTGAACTATTTAGAGGATTTTCATCCACTTGATTTAGAGCAATATTTTCAATCAAAAGGGGAGTTTATCAAGAGAGTGTTTAAAAGTGATTCTTTAAGTTTTCCTCCACCATCTCTTTCCTTGTTTTTCTCACACCAACACTTGAGCAACCATTGATCTATTCACTCTATAGGAGTGTTGTAGTGAGAGCTTTTATTGGTGATCAAAGTGTTTAGATCACCAAAGATCTTTTCTTTGTACTTTGAGGAGACGGGCAAGTTGCTCGTAGTTGTTTTGAGTTCGGTTGTGAACTCTTAGTTTGAGGTGCGGCCTCGGCAAGCTTGTGGGGCTTGCGTCTGTACGGGACTAGGGAGTCCGAGAGATTATAGGTGTTGCGGCACCAAGGAGTGATCCATTGGGATCAAGCATAGTGGAAATCCTTTGTGTGTCGAAGGCGGGGATGTAGAGCAAGTGTGCTTGAACCTCGAAACATACCCTTGTGTTTGCGATTGCTCATTCTCTCTCTCTATCTCTTTTATATCTTGCATTCCTTTATTGTCTATCTTTATATGCATGATATACTTGTGTGCTTAAATTGATATACTCAAGTGGGATTGTTTGCTAACACTTGTATTCAACCAAGAGAGCCAACGCGGCACCTCAACCCATTCAAGGGGAATCTAGAGGAGTTTGTCCAGAGCCCTTCACGGGGAATTCGGCAACAATCTTGTGTTATACGTGGTGTTTAGTGTAAAAATTTGTTTAGGTCATAATAGTTTTTAATTTCGCATTATTTGGCATTAAGTGACCATTAGATTAGCCATCACCTATTCACCCCCCTCTAGGTGAACTTTCATAATCATTAACGTGACAAAAAAAAATTCCGTGGGGATTTGGTTGGGAAGGATTATTCCCTAAAAAATTGAAAGATGTAATCATTAAGGTAACAACCAAATCCCTTGCTCGAAAATTTGAAAGGAGATTTTGTCAGAAGTGATCTTGACAGCTTCTCCGCTTGGGGATTTGTAAAGGTAACTTGTCAGAGGTGTGGTGTTAACTTTACAAGGACTCATTTACTATTAGAGGTGTTTGAACATAACAGCAATTTAATTGGATCTATTATCCTGTTAAAGAGGATGACAAGTGGAATTTGAACCGCTGTGGATATTGACAAGATCTGCTCAATATATTAAAAAGGAATTTGCTATTAGGGGTTTAATGTTGACTTGACAAACTTGATCTGTAGTTCATTTTACTGAGAAAATGATACAGTTTGACGTGGTTCTACCATTCCATGGACGAGAATTGGTAAGGGACTTTGGTGGAATTGACCGTCCTTTGTAAAATATAAGAACATTGCTAGTGAATTCCGATGGGGAATAGAGGACTGTGTTCTCAAAATTCGTTTGGGGGATCGATCCTGTTGGGGAATAGGAGAACAATAATCCTTACTCAAAGGGAAAAGTCAGAGGTGAAAACTTTACATGACTTTTTGTTTTATGGATCAACCATTCCATAGAAGGAAATTGGTAGAGGATTTTGGAGTAATCAAATAGGATCAAGTCTCTTAGGATTTTTAGCAAATCCTCAGTTATCAACGGATTTGATAAGCCTTTACCAACAACCATTTGAGTTAGGCTAGCCATGCTATTCCCCTCATAATGATGAGTTATCGAGGACTTTGTGTTAGGCTTTAAAGCTAACTTTTTCCTCTATCCTTAGCTATTAAGGGCTTAGGATCAAGGAATTCTGTGGGGATGTCAGTTAGCAATTAACGGCCCTCATGGAATCTTTTCTGATATCTTTAATGTTGACACTGTGCAGCATCGTCTCCTGATGTTTGATCAGCTTGACTCCGAAGAAATCCCCATTGACCAGAGGTATAATGTTAACATGATCAGGGATAATATTTCTTCAGGAATTTGCCATTGATTGGTATCATAAGCATGTCATTGTTTGGATTGGACAAGCGATATGCCTTATTTGAGTAAACGGTCTCTACTACAAATGGCCCTTCCCTTGCCTTTGGTCTTGTGCGTCATGACCATAGGTCATCTGATGGTTAAGACCAAGTCTCCTCTCTGAAAAAGCCTCTCTTTGACTTTTTGTTAAAGGCCTTTGAGATTCGAGCCTGATAAAGCTCAATACGGTGCTGAGCCTGTAATCGCTTTTCGTCTAGCGCTTTAAGCTCTTGGAGATGTAACCGATGGTTAACTTCATCAGTCATCTAGGTTGTCAAAGCAATGCAAAGTCACGGTATTTGAATCTCCAACGATATAACTACTTCACATCTATATACCACAGAAAAAGGTGTGTTTCTTGTTGGGGTTCAGATTGTAGTCCGATAGGCCCAAAGACATTCACTAAGCTTCTCATTTCAATCTCATTTGCTTGTGGAGATAAACTTTTTGAGAAGCTTGATGATCATCTTGTTGAATGCTTCTGCTAATCCATTTGTGGCAGGGTTGTATGCAGTTGACGCCACATTCTGAATCCAGTACTTGTCACAAAATTGATAGAAAGAGTGACTTGCGAATTGGGGACCATTGTCATGGATGATCCATCTGGGGATACCAAATTGGTGGATGACATGATGTATGATGAAATTAACCACGTTGGTAGTTTTAACTTCAACGAGCGGAACAGCCTCTGCCCACTTTGAGAAGTAATCAGTTATCACAAGGATAAACGATGACCTTTAGCTGATAAAGGACCGATTGGCCCTATTATATCAATTCCTCAAGCTTCGAATGGCCATGATCTGACTATGGGGTGGAGTAATTTTTGGGGTTGGTGTATAAAATCTGCATGGATTTGACAAGCCTTACACCTTTTTGCGTACTCGACTGCGTTGGTGATCATAGTCGGCCAATAATAGCCAAATCAGTGCAATCAATCCTTGAGCTTTGGTCCTGCTTGATAAGCTCTACATATGCCATCATGAGCCTCTTTGATAACTTCTTGTGCCTCTGAATTGGATAGACAACAAGAAGTATACCATCATATGAACATCGGTATAGCATTTTTACCACTGCATCATAGTAAAATTTAGTAGACCTTCGTCAAACAGACACTGCTTCCCTAGGGTCATCGGATAATATGTCATGCAAGGCATAGTCAATGATTGGGAATAGTAGTCTCTTGGTTTATCGAGGTTGTATGAACTTCGCTAACCTCTAGACCGTACTTCGAACTGAAGAGATGACGGTGACCACCGTGGATGGTAGCTAGTATCAGCAGGCAAAGCCAGTGTAGCTGCTAGCGCCACTAGAGCATTTGCCTTTGTAATTTAGAGGCGTGATACATGACTGATGTAGAAGCTTTCAAATGTAGTAGCCAACTGAATTGCTGCATGATAAAAAGGCATGAGGTCTTCATGGCGGACCTCTGATTAGTCTCTAAAACTGCATATTTCATACCACATCTTCATATTTATTTAATATTAAAATCTATTAATAATATCTCTCTTATATTTTTCGAGGTCCATGGCATGAAATGAAGAAGAAAACCAAAAATCACCATTTAGTTGGTGATTAAAAGCCTATAAAGATAGCCATTGACCTTGAAGAGTGATTTCATCAAACCAGGGGCCAAAAACTAGAACCGGGACATGCAGCCGAAAGGGGATAAGCGGGCAGCGCACAGCAGGCGGCGCTGCGCGCGCCGCCCTCTAAAATATCACATTTCATACCATATCTTCACATTTATTTAATATTAAATTCTGCTAATAATACCTCTCTTATATGTTTCTACGTTCATGGCATGAAATGAAAAGAAGACCCAAAACACCATTTAATTTAAATGGTGATTAAAAGCCTATAAAGATAGTCATTGATCTTGGAGAGTGGTTTCGTCAAAACTAGTGGCCCAAAACAAAAAATTAAGACATGCAGCCGACAGGGGACAAGCGGGTAGCGCGCAGAAGGTGGCGCACCTGGTACAGCTGCGTTTTCGCAACCGTGCGCCAAGATTTGACGCGCGGCTCCGTACCTGTACCCTGGTGCCCAGTTTTGCCTATAAATACCTGGTGCTTTTCAAAGCTCAGGGAGGAGCATTTTTGAAGTGTTTTTTAGGTTAGTTTTTAGGGTTTTTCCCTTGTTATAGTTTAGGTAGTTTAGTTTAGTTTAGTTCTTCTTCTCTTCCTCCTTTGTATTTTTCATTCTTATAGATCTTGTAAAGGAGAGAGAGTGTTACATGGTTGAAAGTAAGAGTGTTTGTAGTAGAAGATGACAAGCTATGAAAGGTTCACTCTTTACCTCTCTTTTTTTCTCCTCTAACTCCCTTTACATGTTTAGATAATTTTCTCTCTTAGCAACTAACTACTAACCACTAACTTGCTAACTTCTTACTTGATAATCCATATAAATCTAATAGCCTCTAATTGGCCTTGCTCTTGCAAGAGCCATTGATGGCTCATGATGATGGATTTTAACACTCTAATATCCAACTCTCTAACAAGCTAACATTACTTTACTCCATGCTTTCTCTTGTTTAGTTTTGATGGTTTAAGTATAGTTTGCACTTGTTTGTTGAGTTTGAATTTGATGAGTTATCATATGGGTCATTCTTTGAAACGCTCTTGAACCAAGGACTAGTGATGGCCAAGGATACATGTGAGGCAACTATCACTAAGAGGTTAGCATGTTAGTGGAACCTTTAGTAGTTAGTAGCCATGGGTTTTCTTTCTCTTTTTACGTTGTTTTAGAAATATAAAAAAATCATAAAAACTATTTCTTCTATGTTTCCCACTGCTTTGTTACAGTACTCTTCTCTTTTCATTCTTTATTTTCTTTTCTTTTCATTCTTTAAACATAGAAGAAACTTTAACACACACATGAACATACCGATAAACCTCCTATCGCTTCCATCCCTGTAGATTCGACCCGTCTATCCTCTATGTTATAACGGAAGTATCGATGAAGCCAAAGCACGTACTTTTAACTATTGATTTCAAAACTTACACCTTTCGTTCGCGGTTCTCCCCGATCAAATTTTGGCGCCGTTGCCGAGGTGGGAAAGCTTTGATTTCACTTTTTTATTAACTTTTCTTCATTGTTTTTGGTGTGCAGGTCAAATTCTTTAGCATTGTAGAAGTCCACACTTGCTCTTATATGGTTGGATAAATTCTTGTATATTAATATATTCTATTGCTAGTTTATTTTACCTGTGCACTATAATAACTTAAGAACTAAAATACGGAAATTGGATGTTGTAAAACTGTTTAGACATTTGCACCTAGGCACGTGTTAATTTCAACTTCAATTCCAATATACTGTATTTTATTCTTGTGTTGTTGTGATCTTGACAGAGGTGTACATATTGCATTGTATATATTTAGGACAAACACGTGGGTGATTTACTCTCTTTGTGTGTTCATTCTTATCTATATTGCACACTTGCATGAATTGAACTTAAGGACAAAACCAATACAACAAAAGGTGGGGGAGTCATTATCCTTCCTTAGCCCAAAAATCTCCTCCCCACTCACACAACCCAAACCAGTTAGGAGTCGTCTAGGTCTAAGTCAACCTAGCATAGGCTTGTTTTCTTTTTCTTTTTCTTTTTCTTTTTCTTTGTTTGTTTGTTTGTTTATTTGTTTTCTTTTTTGTAAATTATGAAATAGATTTTAGTAACAACAATTTTTCAATCCTAATATGAATCCATATTTTACCCCGACCTCATTCGACTCAGATAACTCTGACCCGGCTATGTACAACATGACCAGCCATATATGCTGTGTTGGGATTATCCGACTCAATATGACCCATATTCCCAATCTTATGACTACAATTTTTAAAATAATTTCAACTCTTCACAGAGTCAATGGGGATTCACCAATCCTGAGTCAAATTTCAGCCATCTTGTCCACAATTTTCATGATATTCATTCCCCGATTTTGATTCATATACTCCTTTTCCTGAACCACCAATTGAAGAAAAATCATCATTGAAAAGGAGTTTGGAAGAAGTGATAGAGGCCCAAAAATAATTTGAAAAAATGGTAGCCTCATCATGTCCACAAAATTTCCAATTTCATGTAGTTCTTTTCCAGAACGACTCAAAGGAAATCATTGTGGAAAAAACTATGGAATTCGTGCAAGAGACCGAGTGCATAATGCAAAATACGATTGACTTCCCATGTCCACCAAATGTTCATATGACTCACAAATCATGTCATTTTAGAAATCCAGCTTCAATTTTATCATACCAACCTGAACTTGACCAGCATCAACCTCTTGATAGTTTGACAAGTTATCCACTTTCTGAAATTGAACTTGAAAATGAATGTGAACTGGGGCTTCAATTTAGCAATTCAAGTCTAATCCTTGAATCAATATCGACACCTGTAGTGTTACCTGAACTAAGTAACGTTCTTGAGCCAGTCTTGATTCCCATAATTTCTGAAACTGAATCGATCATTTCACCCATTCACATTCCTTCCGTGGACGAAAATCAAGACTCAATTTTCTTACATTCTTTTGAACTTGCCCAAAATTTTGAGAACTACCTTGACATTTTAGTAAGTCACCCTTTTCTCAAAATTAAACTTGAGCTTGAAAGTGATCCTGAACCTTAAGTTGGTAACTCCATTTCACTCTTTGATTCAATAATGACTCCGGTATCTTTACCAGATTTTTTCTCTATTTCGGAGTCAACATTGAATCCTGTACTAGTACACCGTGAAATTGAATAGCCAATATCTTATGATCACATATGATTGGGAAAGTGTGTGAACATCAATTCTTTGGTCTGGACCCCATTTTTGAACCAATTTTGACTCTCCCTCTTGAATCTCGACTTGATCTGAGTCAAATTCTCGAGTCGGTATCGGTTTTTGTTCCTGTGCCATTTGAGTCCAGATCAATCATCTCCAAAATCACACTTCTTTATTGGACAAGAATGTTGAAGAAAATGACTCAGTAATTATTTTTAAAAATTGAAAATTAGATGGGATAATTTTTTAAATAAGACTATTTACTCATAATTCTTTTACTGGGTCGTATAGAGAGTCACTGGTGGGTTTCTGTAAGATCCATAATTTTTTGATTATATAGCAACGCTTGACCCAATCAGACCACCACCGGAGCCACCACCATGAGGTAATTTTTCTTTCCTTCCCATTTGTTTCATATATACACATTCATGATGCATTGAGGACAATGCATGAGATAAGTGTGGGGGAGAATTTACAACATAGTTAGTTTTACATTTTCTTTTTTTTACACTTCTTTTTAGGAAATTTTTAAATTTTATTTTGTATAGAAACTCTTTCTTTCTTTTCTTTTACAACTTTTTTTGATTTAAGAAAAATAGTTTTGATTTATTTTAAGAAAATTAAGATTATCTTAGGAATTAAAAAGACCTAAATTATGAATTTTTAAACCAAGTCAAAATAATAGATCTTGTTTAAATTTTAGGATAAGGAAGTAAGATTGAAAAGATAATTGGTCTTGAATTTTTACCTTAGATTTATGCACTTCACACATACACAAATTTTAGGATGAAACAAAGACTGAAAATGCCATAAAAAATGCTATAAAAATATATTAAAAAATAATGATTATAAAACCACTTATTGAAGTTGGGTAATTATGCCTCAGGAAGCATGATTATTCACGCTTAAAATGGTGAAAAAAAAAATAATCCCCTTTATTTTTGTGGTCTTGTTTACTCGAGTCCTTAAGTCCGTGGGATATTTTCTCATCTGGTGCCCTAAAACTATCTGGTTTGGTAGTCACCGACTAAAGGCTCACTACCGGGTAAGCTAGAAAGCCTAAGAAAACTAAGGGAAGAAAATAATAATAATAATAATATAAATAAATGGCATGAAAGTTAGAGTCGATATCCCAAAATCTTCACTGTTAACAAAGTGCATATTTTTCTAAGAGTTTTGTGAAAGATCAAAGAATCAATTTAATTTTAATTTCTTACATTTAATTTTTAACAAGATTTTGCATTTGACTTAGTTTAAGGAAAAATAATTTATGGTTAATCTATGACCTTGGATCAATTATATTTTCGTAAAAAATATTTATCACTTTTCTCTATTTCGAAAATGCATTTTTAAAATGCTAACATTTGATTTCTTTCTTTATGGATTTTGAGGGTGTAATCTGCTGAAAACCCTCAGGAGACAAAACTCCTCCTCTAAGGAAAACTTAGAGGTTTAATGGCTTGCTGCACATGCTCAGTACAAACGCGTCACCTGCGAAAGTGGTGTAATAATTCTCTTGCTTTTGTTTTGCTCGGGACGAGCAAAAAGATAAGTGTGAAGGTGTGATTAGTCTCTAAAACTGCATATTTCAAACAACATATTCACATTTATTTAATATTAAATTCTGCTAATAATACCTCTCTTATATGTTTCTAGATCCATGGCATGAAATGAAGAAGAAGACCCAAAATTACTATTTAATTTATGATTAAAAGCCTATAAAGATAGCCTTGATCTTGGAGAGTGGTTTCCTTAAACCAAGGCCCAAAACCAGAAACCAGGACATGCAGCCGACAGGGGACAAGCGGGCAGCGCGCAGCAGGCGGCGCTGCGCACGCCGCCCTTGTACAGCCGCGAAAACGCGGCCTGGGCTGCATTTGCGTTGCTTTGGTGTGGAGCCGCACGCTAGGATTTAACGCGCGGCTCCGTACCTGTACCCTGGTGCCCATTTTGCCTATAAATACCTAGGGCTTTTCAGAGCTCAGGAGGAGAGTTTTTGAAGTGTTTTTAGGTTAGATTTTAGGGTTTTTTCCCTTGTTATAGTTTAGGATAGTTTAGTTTAGTTCTTCTCTTCTTCCTCCTCTGTATTTTTCATTTCTTGTAGATCTTATAATAGGAGAGAGAGTGATACATGGTTGGAAAGTAAGAGTGCTTGTAATAGAAGGTGACAAGCTATGAAAGGTTATCTTTTTACCTCTCTTTGTTTTCTTCTCTAACTCCTTTTATGTTTAGCTAATGTTCTCTCATGACAACTACTACTAACCACTAACTTGTAACTTCTTACTTGATAACCATATGAATTTAATTACCTCTACTTGGCCTTGCTCTTGCAAGAGCCATTGATGGCTCATGATGATGGATTCTAACACTCTAACATCCTACTCTCTAACAAGCTAACATTAGTTTACTCCATGCTTGCTCTTGTTTAGTTTTTTATAGTTTAAGTATAGCTCGCACTTGTTTTGTTGAGTTTGGATGTGAAAGTTTTGTATGGGTCATGATTTGAAACGCTCTTGAATTAAGGACTAGTGATGGCCAAGGACACATGTGAGGCAACTATCACTAAGAGATTAGCATGTTAGAGAAACTAATAGTAGTTAGTAGCCATGGTTTTTTTTTCTCTTTTACTTTGTTTTAGAAATATAACAAAAATCACAAAAACTTTTTCTTCTATGTTTCTCACTTCTTCGTGTTTCATAATACTCTTCGATTTTTATTCTTTGCCTTCTTTTCTTTTCATTCTTTAAAACATAGAAGAAATTTTAACGCACACGTGAACATACCGCTAAAGCTTCTATCGCTTCCCGTCGCTGTGGATTCGACCCGTCTAGCTTCTATGCTATAACGGAAGTATCGAGGAAGCTAAAGCACACATTTTTAACTATTGATTTCAAAACATACACTTTTCGTGCGCGGTTTTCTCTCGATCAACCTCATATTCATCCTTGACTTGGTTGATGATCAACTTGGAATCACCATAATCCTCAAGGTATTGCACCCCAATCTGTTGAGCGAGCTAGAGGCCAATGAGCAATGTATTGTACTCAACTATATTGCTGGAATAAGGTTTTGTTAGTGAGAATGCACGAGAGAGGACGTGATCATCAGGCGAGATAATACTACCCCACTCTAGCGACAATCTTGCCTTTTGGTCTAGTCTTGATGCGCCATCAAAGAACAACTGCCATACATCATCGCTTGAAGTTACGTTGGCTTTGATAACTTCATCCGGAATATCTTCATGAAGTTTTGAAAACTCTGAAACTAGGTGAGCTGCCAAGAAATCTGCGAGGGCTTAACCCTTGATAGCGTTCTGGGGTCCGAAGGTCATATCATATTGGGATAATAGTATGGCCCAATTAGCCACCTGGAGTTCAGGGAACTCGGCTTTATCATCAAAATTTGAAGGGGGTTGACTCTTGAGATGACATGAATAGTCTGCTCGACCAAGTAATGTCGCATTTTCTAGATGGCGAAGACAAGAGCAAGACATTCCTTTTCAACTGAGTTGTAGCGACTTTCTGCCCCAATTAAGGTTCTGCTAAGATAATAGATGGCCTGCTCGGCACCTTCATCGTTCTTCTATGCGAGCAGAGCATCTAAAGAATGGTACATGGCTCTTATATACAGTAAAAATGGTTTTCCTGCAACAGGAGATGCCAGGACCGGAGGCTTAATAAGGTATGCTTTGATATCCTCAAAAACTTTTTGACAAGCGTCATCCCAAAACAAAGGATACACTTTCTTCATTATCTGCGTAAATGGTTGACAGCGACCCGACACGTTGACGATAAACCTACGGATGTAAGCCAACCTGCCTTAATGACCTCGGAGTTCCTTGAGATTCTTTGGAGGCTACATATCTTGAATGGATTTGATTTTGTCCGGATCAAGATGAATTCCATTGGATGTGACAATGAATCCCAGGAACTTGCCACTTGAAACTCTTAAGAAAGACTTTGTCGGGTTCATCTTTTGCTAGTGAGCTCGCATGAGATCGAACATTGTTCTCAAATTGTGGGGATGGTTATTCTTATCGCGATTTTTGATTGCAATGTCGTCAACATAACATTCCACTGTTTTTCACAAGCGATCGCGGAAGATCGTGCTCATTGCACGCTGGTAGGTGGACCCGCGTTCTTTAATCCAAACGGCATAACCGTATAGCAAAACACGCCCAACAGTGTTCGGAATGATGTATGCTTTTTATCATCCGGGTACATCTTGATTTGATTACACTTTGAAAAGCCATCCATAAAGGACATCCTTTCGAAATCACATGTATTGTCAATCATGACGTCTGTAATAGGTAACAGATATTCCTCTTTAGAACAGGCTGTATTAAGATCACGAAAGTCAATGCAGAGTTGGATATTTCCCTTCTTTTTAAGAACGGGTACAATGTTAGCAGCCCAGTCTGGTATTGTTCCTCTCGAATGAAGCCACATTCGATGGTTTGCTAAATCTCGGCTTCAATTGCCTAATTAATATCAAGTCAAAACCGTCATTATTGTTGTTTGACTGGCTTAGCATCCGGCTTGATGTTGAGGTGATGCATTACCACCTGAGGGTCGAGGCCAGGCATGTCTTCATTGCTCCAAGCAAAGATCTATATACTTCTTTATCAAGGTTATAAGGTCTTGCTTCTCTGTCAGTGACAAACTTTCGCTTATAGGGATGAGCTTAGGGTGCGCCTAATCACCAACATCAATTTGAATCACTTTATCTTTTATAAAAGGGTCGTGTTGTTCAAAACACTTCTCCCATTGAAGATCAAGCTGTTAAGCCCAAGGATCAGTGTCGAACGGCTCATTGTCCTCTTCTGATTCCACCTGACTGGTCGAGGTCATATTGATGAAGAGGTTCTTGAAGGTAACCCCCAAGCTTACATGGATTCCCAACTTGATGAGTGTGAAGAATGTGACGGTAGAGACTTTTCACATTCCAAATTAATTGAACGGATGGAGTGGTGTACCCCAACCTCCTGCGAGTCTGATCGTAGTAGTTGGTTGGAAAAGTTAATTCTTTTCTTAAGAAATCATCTCAATTGAATGTTAAATCATCAAGAAGTTCAAGTATGAAATAAAAACAAGTTCAGAGATGTTTTTCAAAAGAAGTAGAAATTTAAAATCCCAACCCATCCTCCTGTGCCTTCAAGAACACTTTCAGAAGAAAGGCTTAAGTTAGGCATGCAAATGATTCATTGGGTCTTTTCATTAAAGCCATTCGAAAAGAAGAGGGGTCAGAGAGAGGAGTAATAGTGAGCCCAGAAAACCGCTTTAGGTACTCATGGAAGACAAGGAATAATACAAGTAACTAAAGCACGACATACCGTAAAATGAGTGGAAGAAAATGTAGCTTGATCCTTGTATTGATGTCACTTCAATCTTCAGAATACAATCACTCAATTCCTCTCTCTCACTGGTATTTGCACTGAACTACAAATTATAAAACAAAGATACAACTTTTGTACTATCTAACAAAGAGCCTAAATATTAAAGAATAAACAAAAATTCTAATCCTAGTCTTCGCTCCCTTTTCTCTGTTGAAAATTATATTTATAGGGAAAAACCAGAGGAGAGAGGTCGTAGGAAGATTGGGGAGCAAACGCTCCCCAACAACCCTAACCAAGCCGCGAAAACGCAGCTTGGGCCGTGAAAACGCGGCTTGGGTCGCGTTTCCGCGGCCCTAGTGTGGCCAAGTGGCCACACCCAAATGGTGGGACTCCCCAGTTTACTGATTCGCCCATATCTTCTGCTGGTTTTCTCATTTCAGCTCCAGGATTCGACAAAACAGTCTTTAATTGTTGGTTCAACTGCTTGATTTGGGAAGATTCATTTCAACTAGTTTTCAACCTCTCTGATATGCCAAGATTTGCCCTGATTCCTTGATTTCGAATTTATTCTGAATTAAATCAGAATTTGATGGGCTTTTGGGCTTGTTTCTCTTCCTTTCTTTTAGCAATAAGCTTACATTTAACAAGAAGAATAAGACTTATTAATAGGATTTATTAGATAAAAAGTATGGTAATGTGACAATGTACAAGCAATATATGTGACTGATCACACCCCCACACTTATCTTTTGCTCGCCCTCGAGCAAAATATCAAAACTAATCCTAATAATATTAGACCACTTTCGCAGGTCACTCGATTCCACTGAGCATGTACAACAAGTCGTTAAACCTCTAGGTTACCCCTAGACGACAAGTTTATCCCGTGAGGGTTTTTAGTGGATTGCACCCACAAAATCCATAAAGAAAGAAAAAATATCACTATTTTCGAAAAGCATTTTGAAACTAAAAAATATTTGAAGTATATTTGTAAGGTTTTAAGTAATCTAAAGGTTATAGAATATCAAATTTTCATTTCTAAACTTAGTCTCTATTCAAAAACATGTCATCAATCAAAGTAAGAAGTCAATTGTATTGTCATCTAGTCTATTACTTACCCTGAGTCATATGCATAGTCATGACTGTAAAGTTTGACTAAGGATTTCTTTAACATTAACTCCTATGCCTTATTTATATTTATTTTTGGTGGATTTATTCCTCAATTCCATTAGGCTTTCTAATCTGCCCATGTAACGAGCCTTTAGTCGGTGACACCCAAACCGGACAGTTTTGAGGCACCAGGTGAGAAAACACCCCTAAGGACTTAAACACTCGAGCAGATAAGGCTACGAACTAAGGGTTTTTATTTATAAAATGTACCCCTTTTAGGCGGGAATACTTATGCTTCATGAGGCACAAATACCCAGCTTAATCAGAGGATTTATATATATATATATATAGAGATATATATATATATATATATATATATATATATATATATATATATATATATATAGAGAGAGAGAAGAGAGAGAGAGAGAGAGAGATAGACTTGTATCCTTTCAAAAGGATTTGATCCCGGATCCTTCCCACTCAATTCAACCCTCCAACATTCGAATACAAGATCCACTCCATTGAAGTTGATCTATACTATTTCAAGTATCTATAAACCAAAAATCAAGTGTTTTAAATACTTTTTGCCCATCCATCAAGTAGGGGAAAAACGGACGGCCTAAATAGTGAGTTGGTTAGTTTTACGGTGTAGAACATTTGAAATCTAACAAAAATTAGTTTATAGGGTTTTTAAATGTTTAGATCATAATGAAATGGCCGGATCGAGAATTTGTATGTCTAAAGACATAGATCTAACCAACTCACTACTTTCGGCCGTCCATTTTGCGTCGCTTGATGGATGGGCAAAAAGTATTTAAAACACTTGATTTTTGGTTTATAAATACTTGAAATAGTATAGATCACTTCAACGGAGTGGATCTTGTATTCGAATGTTGGAGGGTTGATTTTGAGTTGGAAGGATCCGGGATCAAATCCTTTTGAAAGGATACAAGTCTATATATATATATATATATATATATATATATATATATATATATATATATATATATATTCCAAACTTATCTAATTATCTTTTGCATAAATACCAAGGCTTGCTTAGGCCAAAGCACCTAGCTACTCAATAATTAGATTTGTTTATTTTTTTATATAGATATATAGTTTTTTTTATAAGACAAAGAGTCTTTGTTTTTTAAACCCTAAGTGTGTAAGTATAAAGTGTGCATATTTCCTCAAGGTAAAGATCAAGATTAAATTACTTTCACAAATTTTCTTCCTAACCCTAAAAATCAAATAAGTCATCTGACTTAGACCAAGTGTAAGAAATCCTAATTATGATTTTCCTATTCCTTATAATTGACTTAATTCTTGCAAAAAATATATCAAAATATTGTTCTTACCTTTCAAAAAGTTTTTTTATATATATTTTCTTTTTTTTTATATTAGTCATGTTAGAACCCTCCCCCATACTTATCTTATGTATTGTCCCCAATGTATGAAAGAAATGTATAGATGCATGAAATAAAATGGAAAAGAGAAAAGTTACCAATACACTGGGTCAAAAAGACCCATAGCCATTTCATTTACTGGCACCGATTCTAAGAAAGGCTTAAGGCGTTGACCATTTACCTTAAAGTCATTTCCATTCTTGGTGTCACTGATCTCAACTGCACCATGTGGAAACACGATTTTTACAACGAATGGCCCAGTCCATCTTGATTTTAATTTTCCTAGAAAAAGATGAAGCTTAGAATAATAGAGTAAGACTTTTTGTCCAGGGACAAAGGTTTTTCTTATAATGTGTTTATCATGAAAAATCTTAACTCTATCTTTAGTGATCTTAGCATTTTCATAGGCCTCATTTCTTAACTCCTCTAATTCGGAAATTTGTAACTTCCGAAGGTCACCGGCCTTAGTCAAGTCGAAATTCAACTGCCTGATTGCCCATAAGGCCCGGTGCTCTAACTCAACGGGCAGATGACAAGCTTTACCATAGACTAACCTATAAGGAGACATTCCTAGAATCGCCTTGAAAGCGGTCCTATAGGCCCATAGGGCATCTACAAGTTTGATGGACCAATCTTTCCGATTTTGATTCACAGTTTTCTCTAAGATAAGCTTGACTTGTCTATTGGAAACCTCAACCTGCCCACTGGTTTGAGGATGATAAAGTGTGGATAACTTGTGAGTTATGGCATACTTTCGCATAAGAGCTTCAAAGGATCTATTGCCAAAGTGAGTGCCAATATCACTGATGATAGCACGAGGGGCTCCGAAGCGTGAAAAAAATGTTCTCTTTCAAAAACTTTATGACAACTTTGTTATCATTAGTTTTATTAGGAATGGATTCTACCCACTTGGACACATAATCCACAACAACCAATATGTATTGGTTTCCAAATGAATTAGGAAATGGACCCATAAAGTCGATGCCCCAAGCATCAAAGAGTTCTATTTCTAGAATTGGGTTGAGGGGCATCATATTTCGTTTTGAGATCCTTCCTACCATCTGGCATCTAGGGCACATCTTGCAAAATTCATAAGTATCTTTGAATAAAGTGGGCTAATAGAACCCGCTTTGTAGCACTTTTTTAGCAGTCTTGCGGGGACCAAAGTGTCCACCTCATGCAAGTTCGTGATAAAAGGATAGAACACTCTTAACCTCCTCATCAAGAATGCATCTCCTAATAATTTGGTCAGAACAGTACTTAAAAAGATATGGTTCCTCTCAAAAGAAATACCGAATTTGAGATAAGAACCGGTATATATCATTTTTGGACCAATGAGACGGAGTTTGGTTTGTGACTAAGTAATTTACTATATCAGCATACCAGGTTCTCGAAGAATAGCGAAGAGATTTTCATTAGGAAAATCCTCATTTATGGGTAATTCGTTGCATGGAGAATTAGGGATTCGTGAGAGATGGTCAGCAACGATATTTTCCACGCCTTTCTTGTCTCAAATCTCGAGATCGAATTCTTAAAGAAGGAGGATCCAGCGAATGAGCCGGGCCTTGGCATCCTTCTTCATCATAAGGTACCTAAGCGCAGAATGATCGGTAAAAATGGTGGTTTTGGACCCTAGTAGGTAGGGACGAAATTTCTCTAAGGCAAACACTACTGCTAAGAATTCCTTCTCAGTCGTAATGTAGTTCAATTGAGCATCGTTGAGAGTCCTACGAGAGTAGTAAATCACGTGCTGCTTGTTATCAATGCGTTGTCCTAGGACAGCGCCTATGGCAAAATTGGAAGCATCGTACATGATTTCGAACGGCTTAGACCAATCCGGTGCAGATATGATTGGTACAGAAATAAGCTCTCTTTTAAGCTTCTCCAAGAATTCATACATTCAGTATCGAAAGTGAAGAACACGTCATAAGCTAACAGATTAGTCAAGGGCCAAGCAATCTTGCTAAAATCCTTAATAAATCTTCGATAAAAACCGGCGTGTCCTAAGAAGGATCTAATACCTTCACGCATTTGGGCATGGAAAGCTTTGTAATAACCTCAATTTTGGCTCTATCTACTTCAATTCCTTTTGGAGATTTCATGACCCAAGACAATTCCATGTTTTACCATGAAGTGGCATTTCTCCCAGTTCAGTGTCAGATTTTTCTCAGCACAACGTTGGAGGGCAAGTTCTAAATGGTGGAGACATTGAGTGAACGAATCTCCGTCGATGAAAAAATCATCCATGAAGATTTCTAAGAATCGTTCTACCATATCAGAAAAAAGAGTCAACATGCAACGTTGAAACATTGTTGGGGCATTGCATAAGCCGAAAGGCATTCGACGATAAGAAAATGTCCCAACTAGACATGTGAATGTAGTCTTTTCTTGGTCCTCAGGAGCAATAGGAATCTGATTTTACCCTGAGTAACCATCAAAGAAACAGTAATACTCGTGGCCCGCCAAACGTTCAAGCATTTGATCAATGAAGGGAAGTGAAAAATGGTCCTTACGAGTTGCAGCATTAAGCTTCCTATAGTCAATGCAAACTCAGATCTTCGTGGGAAGTCGAGTTTGGACTAACTCTTTGTTCTCGTTTTTCACTACGGTGAAGTTGGATTTCTTTGGAATCGCGTGGACAGGACTGACTCATTGGCAATCAGAAATGGGATAGATTATCCTATTGTCTAAAAGTTTCACAATTTTAGCATGAACAACCTCTTGCATTATAGGGTTTAACCTATGCTGCGGGTCTCTTTTAGGTGTGGCATCTTCATTGAGATGAATGCGATGTTGAACGATGGTTGGACTTAATCCCTTTATATCAGTCATAGTCCAACCAATGGCTTCCCTATGTTTTCTTAGAATTGCTTTAAGATATTCTTCTTCCCCGTCATTTAAATGGGAGGCAATGATGACAGGAAAGGTCTCTTGTTCGCCTAGATAGACGTACTTGAGATGCACAGGTAACATTTTCAGTTCTAAGGAGGAGGAAGGCTCACTGGAAGGATTAGTCAAATTTGTTGGCTCAATGTTTGGTGAAATAGGGTTCGAGGCCCAATTTACAGCTGACTCAACATCCTGATCAAGATTAAAGTCGTCAGACTCTAACCCAAAGTCACACTCAGTTTTTAGTTCCCATTCTTCCCTATGTTCACTTGTCAAGTTCTCAATGAGGTTGACTTCAAATGTTTGGTCCTCAACATTACAGGGTTGTTTTCCTAGGTTGAAGACATTGACTTCTCTAGTCATGTCCCAAAAGGTTAACCTCATAGACCCATTCCTACAATTGATGATGGCATTGGCAGTAGCAAGGAATGGTTGCCCTAGGATAACAGGAGTTTGAACTCTAAGATTGGACACAGGTTGTGTCTCTAGAACTATGAAATCAACAGGGTAAATAAACTTTTGACCTGGATAAGGACATCATTAATCTCTCTTTTTTGAACTTTCATTGAACGGTCAGCCAGTTGGATAGTGACTCGAGTTGGACTAAGATCGCCCAACCCGAGTTGTTGGTAAACTGAGAATGGAAGCAAGTTGATACTTACTCCCAAGTCAAGAAGTGCACGACTAATCTCGGCTTGTCCTATTGTGCAGGCAATGGTGGGACTACCTGGATCCTTGTACTTAACAGGGATCAGACCCGATAGTAGCTCACTAATGTTAGTGGCTAAGAAGACCTTTTTAGGTACATTAGTCTTTCTCTTCTTGGTGCACATGTCCTTAAGAAACTTAGCATAGGATGGAACTTATTGAGTGGCATCAAGAAGTGGCACATTTATCTTTACTTGATTAAATATCTCAATTATCTTGTCCATGTGTGGATTTGCTTGTTGTTTTCAGCCTATTAGGAAATGGTACTATAGGCTGGTGCGCCTGACTGGTTGACTTATCTTTTCAGATTCGTCAGATTGAAAGGATTTGGATTAGATGTGGTGGATGCTTGATTTTGATTGTGCTGAATGAGATTAGATGGTATTGACATTTGGTTATCAACTTTCTTTCCCGACCTCAATATATGAACAACATTATTTGATTCATTGATTGATCCTCAGCCAAATGAGCTTGTTGAGAATTCCTAAGATTCATTATGGGCTGACTAGAAAAGGTACCCTTCTGTTCTCATTCTGTGGAGTGGCTAGCTGGCTCATTTGAACCTCTAACCTTTGTATAGTTTGCATTAGAGAATCTTAGTTTTTCATGTATCTTTCCATGTTTCACTCAAAGTCAGTCATTCTCCTTTCTAGTTGAGGATTCTGGAAGGAAAATTGTGGGGCTTGGTGGGGAAAGTTTTATTGTTAGTTTAAAAAGTTAGGTGGATGGTTGGGAGAATTATTGTGAAAATTAAAAAAGTTGAGTTGATGATTTGAAGAATTATTAGCTTGATGGAAGTGGCTTGCATGATTTGACCGTGAGTGGTCATTGTGATTTTGGCTCCATGAGAAATTAGGGTGATTTCTCCAGCCAGGATTATAAGTTGGTGCGTAAGGATCATTGTTCAGCCTTGAAAAGGCCGCATTCGTCGGTACAGGGTATTGTTGTTGAGCCTGAAATACATGACACTCCTCAAACACATGATTCATGGCTTAACAGTAGGTACAACCCGGAGTTGAAAATTGGTTTGGGCTTACTTGATTAACTAGACTTGGTTCTAAAGCTTCCAGTCTTCTTGCTAGGTTAGCTAACTTAGGCTTATTAGCTATAGATGATTTAATAGAATGGAGACCTCCTTTTGAAGAGATGGAGTTTGGGTTCCTAGAGGTTTCACTAGTAGGTTCCGATTGGATGGTCTTTTCAGCTAGGTTTTCATATAAATCCCATCCTTCATTTTCATCCTTCTGCAAGAATCCCCCTTGGCACTTACTTTCTAAGAGGGTTTTAGCAGAATGGTCTAAACCGTCATAAAGAATTTGGCATTGTCGCCATTTCTCTATTCCATGATGAGGACATTGGACAAGGAGGTCTTTAAAGCGTTCAAAGTACCTCCAAAACGCTTCACTAGGTTCTTGCTTGAATTGCATGATGTTCTTCCTAATGAGAGCGGTCTTATGAATTGGATAGAATTTCTTTAAGAAGACCTTGATGAAACCATCCCAAGATGTGATAGAGCCGACCGCTAAACTGTATAGCCATTTCTTGGCTAAGTCCTTAAGAGCGAAAGGGACAAATCTCAACCTAATAGCATCATCTACAAGGTGTGAGATTTTCATCATTAGACATACTTTCTCAAATTCTCTTATGAAGAAGTAAGCATCTTCGGACTCTAAGCCGTGAAACTTGGGGAGTGTGTTGATGAATTGAGGCTTGAGCTCAAAATTGTATTTACCAACCGATGGAAGTTGGATGCAAGATGGAAGTGAGGTTCTAATGGGATAAAACCTATCCTGCAATGATGTTGGCTGAGCCATAACCGGATCTGGCCTTGATTCAGACTTGGGTGGTGATGTGTTTCTAGTCAACCTAGATGAATTAGGGTCTCTTGACCACACTTGCATACACAAACACAATCACAATCATAAACAAGTTTACCAATAGTCAACAAGAGTAATCAACTAAGCCTAGTCTAAGGTAACTTTGACCTAGACAACTCCTAACTGGTTGATTGTCCACAGGAGGTATAATGTAGACTTTGACCACAAGCTAATCAGCCAGGTCAGGGCAAGATTGGTGGGAGGTATCCGTACAAAAGCGACGAGCCTAATTAAGCCAAACCACAAGCCTTCGAGGTTTCGCCCCTCAATCCCTTTCTTAGACATTGATTTGGCAGGAGTCAAATTCCAACATCTTCCCCCTTAGGATAATCTTCTAGTGAGTTCGAGATGTCCCTAAGGCCAATGTCTATCAGATTTTACTTAGGCTTAGGTTGTGCGTGCTTGGCGATGGTTTGTGAGGTAAGAAAGGATAATGACTTTCCCACCTTATCTTGATTTAGGTTTTGCCCTTAGAGTTAATTGTGCAAAGTGTGCAAGATATAGAAAAGTAGCATTCAAAAGCAAATATCACTTAAGAATGTTTTCTAAACTATATGCTATGCATACGTACCTTATCTCCAGCTCTCTTCTGTTGGCCCAAGGTTACAATCACCTGGTTTTGAAGTTTTGATGGTTACAAAACATATATAGTTTTTTGTACTAATCATATTTTAGTGTTTAAGTGTGTTTCAGGGTTATAAGGATTCAAGATGTCTTCTTCCCTAAAGAAAGGTATTTTTGACTCAAGTTGACTCAATTCGGGATCAAGGATTCAAGCTATTCAACATTGCATATGTGAAGCCCAAATTTGAAGATCTTGTAGTCACCTAGAACCTTTGTAAGAATTAGTTTGTTAAAGAGTAAGGTTATGATAAGTTGGCTCAAGAAAATACACACACACTTTTACTTTTCAAAATACAGTTTTTATTTTGGTTAGTTGGATTAGGTGCATGTCTTGATTGATATACATGTCTCAAAATATTTCATATTTTTACATCTAGTTTAAATCATGTATCTCATCCCTGATAGCATGCTACTTAAGCATCAAGCCATTTAAAAAAATTTTAAAAATTCTTCAAAATTTAAAAATATTCCCAAAATAAAACTGTTTCAGGCCTTACGGTCGACCGGGCGGTCGAACAGTTCTATTTCAGGCCTGAACGGTTGACCGGACCGGTCGACCGGGCCTTGTAGCATTGGCGTTCACGTTTGTGCACGTCTGCCGGTCGACCGGACCGGTCGATCGACTGACAGACCCTTGCTCTCGGGTTTTGTCGGTCGACCGGGCCAGTCGACCGACAGAACAAACAACTATTTTTTTGTTTAGCCTACGGTCGACCGACCGGTCGACCGAGTCCAACGGCTCTTTTGCCAGATAGACTGTCAGTTGACCGGGCCGGTCGACCGACAGCCGCCAGCAGCCCCCAACGGCTAGTTTCTTGAAATCTATTTTCTGGTTTTGATTTTGATGGTTCTTTCAGCTATTTCTGATTTTCTTGTGCCTATTTCCTGACCTATTAACCTAGATTAAATGATGAAATGCTCTTAACTAATCCCTATAAATAGATGTCATTGGTCCCTTATTGAACACAAGAAAAAATTCCTATTATTTTTATGTTTCTAAAGAAAAGAAAAGTTTTCAAGCTCTCACTTTCTAAAGTGCTTTCTTGGTTAAAGTTTTTCAGGTTTTTTCCAAGCTCTTTTTACTTCTTTACAACTGAATTTTCTCACTTCACTTCTTGAGCCAAAAATCATTCCCACTCTATAAGAAGTTGTAAGAGAGAAGTGTGTGGTCTTTTGATCACCTAGTTACTTGTATTTCCTTGTGTTGAGATCCCTCTTGTGTAGAGGTTGGATTGGTGGGAGTTGGGTACTCCGGTCTTGTGTAGACCAATTGTAATCCCCTTGGGGTGTAAAGGTTCCGGTGTAGAAATTCCCTTTGCGGATGTAGTGAAAATCCTTCACGGTAGTGGAGGCGGGAACGTAGAGCAGTGGCTCGAATCTCGAAACAAATTACTTGTGTTTGTGATTGGTTTCCTTATTGCTTTTCATTGCTTTACATTTCTATCTTGTGATACCTCTTGCTTGCACTTCATTATTTCATCCATTTCATTTACTTGCATTTTTTGATCTTTACTCATCTCAACAAGAAAGCAATTATGCGCCTCAACTCGTAATCTAGAGGAATCAAAGAGGAGAAGTTCTAGAGCCCTTCACGGGGAATTCGGCTTCAATTTCTTATTTTGAGTGACCGGTTGCATCATACATACATAATTGTTTAAAATATCATTAGATTAGCATTAACACCTATTCACCCCCCTCTAGGTGTTTTTCAATTGGTATCAGAGCTTTGGTCTCTAGGCTCTTGACTTAACAACCTTAGAGAGACCTATATTGCTAATCACTCTATTCATTTTTCATCCTCATACACTTAGTAAAAATGGCCGAAGGAATTAAGACCCCACCCAAGTTTGATGGCCTTAACTTTCCCATATGGAAGGTTAAGATGACCGTATTTTTACAATCCTTAGGGAGCCGGGTTGCAAAGGTGGTGACCAAACCTTTTAGTGCACCCCTTGGTGATGAGGACACTTGGTCCGATATTGCCACGAAAGAGTTTGACGCTAATGCTAGGGCACACTATGCCTTGCTTCAAGCTCTTAATGACGATGATGTTTCTAGAGTCATTCATTGCAAATCCGCTTATGAGAATTGGACTCACCTACTTGTCACTCATGAGGGAACTTCACAAGTAAAGAGGGCAAAAATCGACCTTTTTCGTTCCCAATATGAAAACTTTTCTATGCAAGAGAATGAAACCATAGATGATATGGTTACTAAGTTTACAAAGATTACTAATGGACTTTCTTCTTTAGGTGACGGCATTGACAATGACCAAAAGTGAGGAAGATCATCCGTGTACTCCCTCCATCTTGGGGAGTCAAAGCCACAACTTTGAAGGAGCTCAATGACAAGAAAGAAATGGAGCTTACCGGTCTCATCAGGAATCTCAAGACCCATGAGATGGAAAGAAAAGTAAGAGAAGAGATGGCTCCTCCCAAGAAGAAAGCTATTGCCTTCAAGAGCTCTTCCACCTACTCCGACGAGGATGATGAAGTTCTTTCTCTTCTTGTAAAGAATGTTCAGAGAATGTACAACAAGACAAAGTTCCAAAATAGAAGGAGATGGCAAGGTAAAGAGAGAAGAAAATTATTTGCTTCAATTGCCAGAAGCCGGGTCATATTGTTGCGGAATTTCTAGAAAACAAAGGCAAACCCTCCACCTCCAAGAAGCCATACAAAAAGAAAGCTTTAAAGGCTACTTGGGATTCGGAGAGTGAATCTGATGAGGAACTCGACACCACCAACATGTGCTTCATGGCAAATAAAAGCACAAGCAAGGTAACTCCCAATACATCCATTGATTGTGAATTATCTATAGATGAACTAGGAGAAGCTTTTGAAGAACTATCTCATAACTATGATTTTCTCAAAAAGAAATGCTTGAAAATGAAAAAGGGAAATGAATCACTCAACCACAAAGTTTTCATTCTCACAAAAGAAAAAGATGAATTGTTTTCAACTCTCTCTTCTACTCAAAAGGATTTTGATGAATATAAAATTTCTTGCAAAGGTAAATTTTCACAAATTAATGAAAACGAGATTTCCTTGCTAAAGAAGAAAATTGATTCATTAGGAGTAGTTTTGAAGAAATGTGAATTTGATAAAACTAGACTAGAGGCTAAATTTCCTAAGAAACATGTCCCAAAGAAATATTCACATGCTATACATACTTATGTTCATAAATCTCAACCTTTACATCATGCTAAGCATCCTAAACATGCCCACACTTCACACACTCATCATGCATTCATGTATGGTAAAATTTTTGATGCACATATTGCGGGCGTAAAGGTCATTTGGTTAAATTTTGCTATGATAGGATTAATGCATCGCATAATCATATTTGGGTTCGGAATACTAACATTCAAGGATTCAAGAAAGTTTGGGTACCAAAGTCAACAAATTTGTTAAATGATATAGGTACATTCCAAAGCCCAACGACGTAAGGAGTGGTGGTATCTTGATAGTGGTTGCTCAAGGCACATGACTTGGGATATCAACAACTTCACAACCCTATCAATATACCATGAAGGTGGCACCGTCACATTCAGAGATGACGCCAAAGGAAAAATCATTAGTATTGGTAATGTTAAACTTGGTACATCTCCTTGAATAGAAAATGTTGTTTTAGTTGATGGCCTCAAGCATAATCTCTTGAGTGTTAGTCAACTTTGTTATAAAGGTTTTAATGTTATTTTTGATGACCTAGCATGTAGTGTTATTAATTGACAATCCAATACATGTATATTTTTCAAATTTCGTGAAAACAATGTATACATGATTGATATGTCTAAAATGCTATGCAATGCTACTTGTTTAATGCCCTCGATGATGACTCTTGGTTGTGGCATAGGAGATTAGGCCACATTTCTTTTGACCATCTATCTAGATTAAACAATAAGGAAATGGTGAAAGGTATTCCTTACTTGAAATTTGAAAAGGACCACATTTGCGATGCGTGCCAATTTGGGAACAAACCAAGTCCCCTTTCAAATCAATCAAGGATATCATGACATCACGACCTTTGGAGTTGATCCATATGGATTTGTTTGGTCCCACACAAACCAAAAGTCTGAGTAAGAATCGTTTTGCTTTCGTTTTAGTTGATGATTTCTCTCGTTTTACTTGGGTTTTCTTTTTAGAACACAAAAATCAAGCCTTTTCATATTTTTAAGCCTTTAAGAAAAGAGCTAAAAAGAAAAAGATTCTTCTATTTTAAGAATAAGAAGTGATAGAGGTGGTGAATTCAATAACTAACCCTTTACCACTTTTTGCGAAGAACATGGAATTAAGCATGAACTATCTCGTCCTAGAACTCCACAACAAAATGGAGTTGTTGAGAGGAAAAATCGTACATTACAAGAGATGGCTAGGACAATGATAAATGAGTACGGTCTCCCTCATTATCTATGGACCGAGGCCGTTAACACATCTTGCTACATATCAAATAGAGTTTTCTTATGCAAAAACACTTCTAAAATATCTTTTGAGATTTTTTATTCAAGAAAACCAAATGTTTCATACTTTAAAGTTTTTGGTTGTAAATGTTTTATTTTGAATACTAAAGATAATTTAGGTAAATTTGATGAAAAATCATATGAAGCAATTTTTGTTGGTTACTCTAAAACTAGTAAAGCTTATAGAGTTTTCAATAAGTCATCCTTAACTATTGAAGAATCTATACATGTAAAGTTTGAGGAATCTAATGTGTTTATTGAGAATGTTGTAGAAATAGATTCCCTAAATGAAGACATGGAGAAAATTACTTTGAAGGACTCACCTACTCTTGAAGACATGCCAAAGGGTGATGAAGAAAATGAAGTTCAAGAAGTTGAAGTGGAGACAACTCAACCACTTCCAAAAGATTAGAGATTCAATCCACATCATCCCAAGGATCTTATTATAGGTGAAGTATCAAAAGGGGTAATTACTCGTTCTAAACTTCATGATCTTTGTGGGCACTATGCATTTATTTCTCATTTTGAACCAAAGAACATCCTCGAAGCCGAGGGCGACTCATATTGGTTGCTTGCCATGCAAGAGGAGCTCAATCAATTCGAGCGCAACCAAGTTTGGCATCTTGTTCCTAGGCCCCATGATAGACCAACAATTGGTACTAAGTGGATCTTTAAGAACAAGTTGGATGAGTCAGAAAATATTGCTAGGAATAAAGCTAGGTTAGTGGCCCAAGGTTACACTCAAGTCGAAGGTATCGATTTTGAGGAAACTTTTGCACCCGTAGCACGGCTTGAAGCCATACGGATGACACTTGCATTTGCTTCATATAAAGATTTTAAACTTTTTCAAATGGATGTAAAAAGTGCTTTCTTAAATGGATTTATTGAAGAGGAGGTGTATGTTGAACAACCCCCCGAGTTTGTTGATCCTACACTTCTGGATTTTGTTTTCAAACTAGACAAAGCTCTTTATGGTTTAAAACAAGCCCCTAGGGCTTGGTATGAAAGACTTTCTTTATTTCTTATTTCTAATGGTTTTAATAAAGGAAAAATTTATTAAAACCATATAAAAATATTTTGTGATAATACTAGTACTATTCATATGACTAAGAATGCAAATCAATATAGTAAGACCAAGCACATTGAGATCGATATCACTTCCTTAGAGATCATTTTGAGAAAGGTGATATTGATATTAATTATGTTTCTTCCGATTTTCAACTTACCGATATTTTTACTAAACCACTTGACTATAATAGATTCTCTTTTATATGTGGTGAACTAAATGTTTGTGTTGTTGAATATGAAAGTTTTCTTTTTAACATATCCCTTTTTGATGTATGATAAAACGGGGGAGAAATATGATGTTTGTTTTGGTTTTGGTTTATGTTTGGTGTTTTGGTTTTGGTGATTGCTTTCATATTTTCAAAATTCACATTAAAAAATTCTCTCATAATAAATTGTTTTATACTTGTTTAATATAGCATTATTTGCGGGAGAGTTTTTACCTCTCTTTTATATCTTGTGTTATAGCCTATATGTTTTGTCATCATCAAAAAGGGGAGATTGTTGGCCTAAAAGGTTACACTCTCTATTTGTATAAGTTTTGATGATAACAAAATATATAGAAGCTATTTGGTACTAATAAGTTGTTTTAGAATGAATTTCAAGTTTGTACAAGTCTTGATGGCTTTAAGCATATTGCAAGGTTAATGGCGCTCAAAGCTTGTTGATAGGTTGATGGCGCAAGAGAACTCTTTTATAGGAGAGGAGGCTCTAGCTCGGCAACGTGGTTCAGAGACTTCTTTCTTTATACTTTTTATATTTTAGTTTGTTAAAGGATAGTATATAGTATTGAAGCTCAAATTCCCAACACAAACAAAATTGCACATATTTTTCAAAACATTATTTTTGTCTCTTGTATAAAATATTTTAATATGCCTATTTCAGTATTTGCAAACTCAATTTATTGTAGTGTATTAAGTTTTGACAAAATTAATTTTTGAAAATTAACATATCTTCAAAAATATTTTTACAAATTATATGTTTTGACCTGTTGCGGTCGACCGGACGGTCGACCGGCTCTGTTTCAGGTCAGAACGGTTGACCGAGCGGTCGACCGCAGTTCTGACCGTTGGGTGCGTGCATGTGTGCACGTTATCCGGTCGACCGGGCGGTCGACCGGACCCCATATCGGTCGACTGAGCTTCGACCGACTGACTGCACCCAATTCTCTGTTTGGGACGGTCGACAGGGCAGTCGACCGGGGCCTGCAAACGGTCAAATGATTTTGAAAACCGGTCGACCGGGCCGGTCGACCGTGAGTGTATTAACAGCCAAACGGCTAGTTTTTTAAACTTATTTTAAAACGTGATTTTATTCTCCAAACGAGGTTAATGGCTGGTTTTGGGTCTTATCTTTCCTGATTAATCAAAATCATTGTTTACCCTTTAATCCCTACCTATATCCTATAAATAGGGGTGGATGGGGTTGAGGAGAAACATAACAACATTTGCAAAAGAAATCAAAGCTTGAGTCTTTTTGAAAGAAGTTTTTACTCTCAGTTTTTGTGCTCTAATCTCTGATTTTTCTCTGAAGTTTTTGAATCAAAACTCTCTTCTACTTTGTTTTATTTTTCACTTACAAACCTTAGCGTCAATCTTATACATTATTCTCTAGGGTTTTGTAAAGAAAAGTTTTTCAAAAGAGAGTTTGTGGTCTTTTGATCACCAAGAGATTATTTTATTTATGGCTCCACTACCTCTGGACTAGAGGAGTGTATTGAGGAGTTGGGTACTCCCTAGTGGCTATAATCCTTTGTGGTAATTCTAGTGGATCGGAAATCTTTCTGGGTGAAGGCGGGGACGTAGAGCTGGGTGCTCGAACCTCGAAACAAATCTCTGTGTTTGCGATTGGTTTACTTGTGTTATTTACTTGCTTCTCATTCATTCTTATATTGCGATCAATACTCTCACAACAAGATTGCATTGCGCACCTCAAACTCTTATTTAGAGGAATCACGAGGAAGGAGTCCAGAGCCCTTCACGGGGTATTCGGCTTCTAATCTTGCTTTGAGTGATCGTTGCATCATCTCATTTTAAATTTGTGCATTGATTAGCATTATCACCTATTCACTCCCCCTCTAGGTGATTTTAATGACTTCCCCACCTTATGTTGTATTGGTGTAGCCCTTAAGTTCAATTCGTGCAAGTGTGCAATATAGATAGAATGAACACATAAAGCGAGTAAATCACCCACGTGTTTGTCCTAACTATATGCAATGCAATATGTACACCTCGGTCTAGATCACAACAATAGAAGAATAACATAAAGTATATTAGAATGAAAATTGACACGTGCCTAGATGCAAATATCTAAACCGTTTAAAACATCCAAATACCATATTTTAGTTCTTAAAATTACTATAGTACATGGGTAATATAAATAAAAAAAATAGCAGCAGAATATAACAATATACAAGAGTTTACCTAACCACACAAAAGCAAGTGTGGACTTCTGCAATGCTAAAAATTTGACCTGCACACCAAAAACAAAGAAGAAAGTTAATAAAAACGTGAGATCAAACCGTTCCCATCCTTGGCAAGCGCCAAAATTTGATCAAGGAAAAACCGCGCACGAAAAGTGTATGTTTTGAAATCACGAGTTAAAAGTGCGTGCTCTGGCTTTCTTGATAATTTCGTTATAGCATAGAGGCTAAACGGGTCGAATTCATAGTGACAGGAAGTGATATAAGCTTTACCGAAATGTTTACGTGTGTGTTAAAGTTTCTTCAATATTTTAAGGAAGCAAAAGAAAATAAAACAAAGAATGAAAAGAGAGGAGTACGGTAAAACACGAAGAAGTGAGAAACATAGAAAAAATGGTATTTGTGTTTTTCGATATATTTCTAAAATAAAGTAAAAAGATAAAATAATCCATGGCTGCTAACTACTAATGGCTCCACTAACTATACTAATCTCTTAGTGATAGTTGCCTCACATGTATCATTGGCAATCACTAGTTCTTGGTTCAAGAGCGTTTCAGAGCATGACCCATATGATAACTCATCAAATCCAAACTCAACAAACAAGTGCAAAATACACTTAAACCATCAAAATTAAACAAGAGTAAGCATGGAATAAAGTAATGTTAGCTTGTTAGAGAGCTAGGATGTTAGAGTGTTGAATCCATCATCATGAGCCATCAATGGCTCTTGCAAGAGTAAGGCCAAGTAGAGGTTATTAGATTCATGTGAATTAGCGAGTAAGAAGTTAGCAAGTTAGTGGTTAGTAGTTAGTTACTATGAGAGAAAATTATCTAAACATGTAAAAGGAGTTAGAGAGAAGAAAATAAAGAGAGGTAAAGAGAGAACCTTTCATAAATTGTCACCTTATATTATAAGCACTCTTGCTTTCCAACCATGTACCATTCTCTCTTCTATTACAAGATCTACAAGAAATGGAAAATATAAAGAGGAAGAAGAAGAACAATTGACCTACACTACCCTAAACTACAACATATAGAAGAAAACTACCCTAACTCTCTCGATATTTCCTCCAAAGAACCCTAAAGGGGATATTTATAGGCACCAGGAGAACGGGGGCCAGAGGGACAAACTCTGGCATGAAGTACTGGCGCAACGGCGCCAATATAGCTGCAGAAACGCGGCCAAAGCCACGTTTTAGTGGCTGTACAAGGGCGACCCGCACAGCGCCACCTGCTGCGTGATTAGTCTATAGTTCTGCATTATTATATTGTATTTTCCTATTAATTTATGAATAAAATGTCGATCTAAACTATGTTTTTGTCTCTCTTGCAGATAATCAAGATAAGGAGGGCAAAAGGGTAATAAGAACTTAATTAAACCCAATTTCAGGTAATTAAATCCGGATTTTTTGGAGGCCAAGCAAGGGAGATTCTAGAAGATTCATTGACCCTAGACCCTTGCGCACGTCAGACGAATATCCGGGCAAAAATACCAGAATCTGAATATGCCAGGAAGGTCCTCAAAGCCAGGAGAAGTTCCTTGCCAAAACCAGGGACCTAAGTCCCTGGTTTTGCCGCGAAAATGCGGCAAATGCCACGTTTCCACGGTAATGTGGTGGGCCCCCGTGTCAATTTTTGGCGCATGGGCTCGTCTCGTCTTCTAGAAACCTCTTTTGCCTATAAAAACCCCTGCAAAAGCCTGAAACGCAAGTAGATTTGAAACTAGGCTAGGTTTTCTCTCTTCTAGTTGTAGATTAGGATTTTCTTCTTCTTTTATTTTGTATTTTCATTTCCTTTTTAGATCTTGTAGTAGGGCAGAGAGATTCAGAGAGAGATAGAAAGATATTGATGTAATAGATGGTGACAATATATGTAAAGGTGTCTCCTTTCTTCTCCATTGTAATCTTCTCCATCTTCTACATGATTCTTAGCTAATCTTTTCTTTTCATGCCAATCTAATTACTAACCACTAATCATCTAACCCCTTACTTGATAATCCGCATGAATCTTACTAGCCTCTACAAGGCCTTACTATTGCAAGAGCCATTGATGGCCTATGATGGGTGATTCTAACATTCTAACATTCCTAACATCTAACCCACTAACTTGCTAACTTGCAAATGCTAACTTTATTTCATGCTCACCTCTAACCGGTTTTGATGATCTAATAATAGCTTGCAACTTGTTGTGTAGTATGGATATTTTGTTTGAATGTAGAAGATTAATCTTATAAGCCATGCTTTGTATCATCTCTTGAAGCCAAGGATTAGTGATGGCCAAGGATCTATGTGAGAAAACTATCACTAAGAGATTAGCATGGTTAGTGGAGCAATTGGTAGTTAGTAGCCATGAGTTTTCTTTTATCTTATTTTAAAAACCAAATCAAAAACTCTTCTTTTATCTTTTCATCGTTGTTTTCACCATCTTCTTAGTTCACCTTTGTTTTCATTTTCTTTACCACAAGCTTCACCTTCTTTTCTATTTGTTTTCCAAACCACTTCTTTTTCGTTTTTACATCGCCATTTTTATCGCCTTCTCCACCTATCACTTCCAGATTTCTTTTCTTTTCTTTTTCTAATTCATTAACAAAGAAGACTTGTTAACATAACACATGAACGGACTGTTAATGCTTCTATCGCCTCCCGTCCTTGTGGATTTGACCCGTTGAGCCAATGCTATAACGGAAGTATCGAGGGAATATTAGCACATATAAGCTTTTACATTGAATTCATAAAACATACATTTTTAAGTGCTTGTTCCGCCCCGATCAAATTTTTAGCACTGTTGCCGGGGTTGGAAATGGTTTAGACTCACGTTTTTGTTAACATTTTCTTCTCTGTTTTAGTGTACAGGTCAATTTTTAAAGAATTTGTACATTGCAGAAGTCTACTCTTACTTGCCTTTCCCTGCTCTAGAAAGTAGGGACCCTGCTTCCATAATTGTGCCGCGGAAAGCAAAGATAAACTGCAAAAATGCGGCTCTTTTTTGGCATTTTGACTTCATCTTTTGCAGGGGATTTGCAAGTTGCATATATTGTTGTATTTTACTGCCAAATTTCTTCTTTGATTGCCTACACACTGCAATAAATTAAAGAAATAAAATGTGATATTTGGATGCTTTAAAACGATTTAGACATTTGCATTTAGGCACGTGTCAATTCAATTCCAATATACTGTATTTTGTTCTATTGTTGTGATCTGGACTGAGGTGTACATATGGTATTGCATATAATATAGGACAAACACGTGGGTGATTTACTCGCTTTGTATTATATTCTTGTCTATATTGCACACTTGTACGAATTGGATTTAAGGGCATAACCCAATACAAGATAAGGTAAGGATTTCATCACCCTTCCTTAGCCCAACAACCACCTCCCCACTCAACAACCTGATTAGTCACATATATTGCATATACATTGTCACCTTACCATACTTTTTAGCTAATAAATCCTATTAACAAGTCTTATTCTTCTTTGTTAAATGTAGGCCCAATTGTTAAAAGAAAGGAATGAGAAATAAGCCCAAAAGCCCACCAAATTCTGATTTAATTCAGAATAAATTTGAAATTAAGGAATCAGGGCAAAATCTTGGCATATCAGAGAGGTTAAAAATCGGTTGAGAAGAATCCTCCCAAATCAAGCGGTTGAAGCCAACAATCAAAGGCTGTTTCGTTAAATCCTAGAGCAAAAACGAGAAAACCAGCAGAAGTATGGGAGAATAATCAACCAGGAGCACCCACCCCTTGGGAGTGGCCATCTGACCACACAAGGGCCGTGAAAATGGGGCTTTAGCTGCGTTTTCGCGGCTTTGTTAAAGAGGTTGGGGGAGTATTTCTCCCCAATATTTCCGGGATCTCCCCCTCTGGTTTTTCGCTATAAATACCAGTTTCAACAGAGCAAAAGGAGCGAAGACTAGCATTAGAATTTTTGTTTATTCTTTAAGAATTTAGGCTCTTTGTTAGATAGTGTAAAAGTTGTATTTTATTTTGCAATTTGTAGTTCAGTACAAATACTTGTGAGAGAGAGGAATTGAGTGCTTGTAACTTGAAGATTGAAGTGACATCAATACAAGAGTCGAGCTACATTTTCTTCTACTCATTTTACGGTATGTTTTACTTTAATTACTTGCATTGTTTCTTGTTTCCTATGAGTAGCTAAATCGGTTTTCTGGGCTCACTATTGTACCTCTCTCCAATTCTTCTTCTTTTCTGATTTTCATGAAAAAGACCTAATGAATCATTTGCATGCCTAACTTAAAGTCTTTCTTCTTGAAAGTGTTCTTGAAGGCACATGAGGATGGGTTTGGATCTTTAAACTCCTACTTCTTTTAAGAACGTTTCTTGAACTATTTTTATTCCGTACTTGCATCTTTGCGCTTGATGATTTAACATTCGATTCAAAATGGTTTCTTAAAGAAAAGAGTAAACTCTTCCAACCATCTTATATGATTTACTTCAAACTTTCTAAAGTCAACCTTAAGTTTTGCCTATGATCAAGTTGAGGCACTAAGGATTTCAATAGAAGAATAAACGGTTGAGTAGTGAGATAGTGAGCCCAGATTTTCTTCTTTATTAAAATCAACCAAACAAGTTTCGAGCTTTATAAATCACCTTCTCCAAAGCCTTCTCCAAAGTTGCAATTTCCCTTTTAATCATCTCCTTCTTTCCATTCTCTTTTCAATTAAAAAACAAGCACAATTCTTTGTTACTCAACGAAACACCGAAAAGCTTTCATCGCATTCCTCCTCGTGGACACGACCCATTAGCCACAAGCTACATGGTAACTTCTTAACTCTTTGATTGTTCTTTGATTTTTACAATCACAACCTAAGCCCTAATAAAAATTGATAGACGTTGGCCCCTAGGGATATCTCAGACTCATTAAGAGATTGATCGAGGGTGAAACTCGTTTTGAATCTTACTCTTGTGAAAACTCTTGTGAAATTGGTGTGTAAGGTTAGGGATTAAGAGGTTACGCCTTAAAGATACCGTGGTTTGGCGTAATTAAGGCCCGTTGCTTACGCACGGATACCTCCCACCGTATTTTGCCCCTACCTAGCCGATTAGCTTGTGGTCAACTTCATACAACAATCTTCCTCGGGTGATCGACCAGTTAGGAGTCGTCTAGGTCTAGGTCAACCCTAGTTTAGGCTTGGTTTTGATTTTTCTTTTCTTTTTGTTTGTTGTTTGCTTTTTCTTTTTTTGTTTGTGATTGTTTGTGAAATGAAATTCAACAACAATAATTCTTTCAATCCTAATATGAATCCATATTTCACACTGACCCCATATGATTTGAATAATTCCAACCCGGCTTTTTACAATATGAACCAACCAAATACACCGGGTTGGACTTATCTGAATCAATACAACCATACCCCCAGTCTTATAACCATAATTTTCAAAATAATTTTCATTCTTCACAGAATCAATGGGGATTCACCTCCCCCGAGTCAAATTTTCAATCACCTTATCCACAATCTTCACAATATCCACCATATTCATTTCTCAATTTCGCTTCCTATACTCCTTTTTTAGAACCACCAATTGAAGAAAAATCTGAGTTTTAAAAGGGTATAGATGCCAACCTACAAGAGGCCGAGCGACAATTTCAGAAAATGATGGCCTCTCCAATTTCACAATATTTTCAAGAGTCTTATTCAGTTCCACCTTCTAATAATGAACAACCATCTACCCTTGAAATGAGCAACGAACTCTTGCGTGAGTCCAAGCTTCAATCTCAAAATATGTTAGACTCACAATCTTTACAATCTTTCCAAAACCAAGTTTCCTACACTCCCTTTCTAGAACATCCACTTGAAGAAAAATCATACCTAGAAAAGAGTATAGAAATCTTACAGGAGTCCGCGCTTTAATTTTAAAAATCTTCTACTCAGTCTATCGATAGGTTAGAAACACAATTGAGGCAATTGGTCAACATTTATAGAAATGAAGAAACTTTCTCTTATCAACCTTTGACCAATTCAGCTTTCCCTAACTCTATCGATCTGACCCAAGACTCTAGCTGTTTTGAAAATCAAGATTCCTACACTCCCATTCTAGAGCATTCACTTGAAGAAACATCACATCCTGAAAAGAATATAGAAATCTTGCAAGAAGTCCGGGCTACAATTTTAAAAATCTTCTACCCAATCTATCAATAGGTTGGAAACACAATTGAGTCAATTGGTTAGCATTTATAGGAATGAGAAAACTCTATTTTATCAACCTTTGACCAATTTAGCTATCTCTAACTCTATTCATCTGACCCAGGACTCTTGTCATTTTGGAAACCAAGATTTAATTTCAGCATACCCATCTGAACTTGACCAAACTTCAAATGTTGAAAATCCCATTGACATTTTAGCAAGTTATCTTTTTCCTGAGATTGAACTTGAGCATGAATATGATCCTGAACCTCAACTTGATAATTTAATTTCACTGCCTGATTCTATAATGACGAGGTGTTTTTACCTGATTTTAGGCTTTTTCCCGAGCCAACATTGGATCCTGTGCCAATCTATCATGAAATTGAATCGTCAATCTTTTATGATCAACAAATTGAACTTGACCAATTTCATACTTTTGAATATCCCATTGACAAATTGGCAAGTTTTTCTTTCAATGAAATTGAACTTAGACAAGAATGTGAATTCGATCCTTAAATTTGTGATTCAGTTCAAATTCCTAAATCAATATTGACTCATGTTTTGTTACCCACCTTGAGAAACATTTTAGAGTTAGTTTTGATTCCCATACCTGTCATTTTTGAATCACCAATCCTAGAAAGTCACATTCCGTTGTGGGGAAAGAAATGTGGAATAGGATTTCAATTTCTTGATTTGGACTCGATTCCTGAACCAATTTGGACTCCAGAGCCTTTACTTGACTTAAGTCAAATTCCTAAGTCGATATTAGTTCATGTACTTCCTGAGCTCAAATCATTCATTCCACCTTTTCATACTTCATTTTGGGACAAAGGTGTTGATAAAATTGACTCAGAAATTATTTTGAAAATTCAGAAATTAGATGGGGTAAAGTTCTTAATAAAAATCATCCATATATACATCATTCTAGTGGGTTGTATTTTAGAGGTCTCTGATGGGTTCCCCCGAACTCCACGCAAATTGGATTGGGCCGCCTTTCGTGGACCAATCAGACCACCACCGGAACCACCACCTTGAGGTAATTTTTTCTTCCTTCTCTATTTGTTTCATGCATACATACATCACGATGCATTGAGGACAATGCATGAGATAAGTGTGGGGGAGGGTTTACTAACATAGAGTTTTTAGATTTTTTTTCTTTTTCATTTATTTTAGGATGCTTTTAGAAATCTTCCCTTTTGTATAGGATTTTTCTCTTTCTTTAAAAACTTTTTAAAAGAAGAGACAATGTTTTGATCTATTTTTAAAGAAAATTAAGATGATCTTAGAAATTAAGAAAACCTTAATTATGACATTTTAAACCTAGTCGAAATAATGGATCTTGCTTAAGATTATAGGCTAAGTAAGATAAATTGGAGAGATAATTTTATCTTAAATTTTTTGCCTTAGATAGTATGCACTTCACACTTACACATTTTTGGGATGGAAACAAAGACCTAAAATGCCATAAAGCAAAAATAAATAAAGAGAAAAAATATATATATGTTATAAATAAATAAAAAAATCACTTATTAAGCTGGATAACTATACCTCAAGAAGCGTAATTATTCACGCCTAATGGTGATCATAAGAAACAAATAATCTCTCTTAGTTTTGTGGTCTTGTTTACTCGAATCCTTAAACCCGAGGGATATTTTCTCATCTAGTGCCCTAAGAACTGTCCGGTTGGGAGTCATCGGTTAAAGACTCACTACCCGGATGAACTAGAAAGCCTAAGAAAACTAAGGGAAGAGAAAAAAGAAAAAGAAAGTATATATATAAATAAATGGCTTGATAGTTGGAGTTGAAATCTCAGAAATTTTCACTATCACAAAGTGTAGATTATCTATGTTTTATGAAGGATAAAATATTCAATCTAATTTTAAATTCTTACCTTAATTGAAGACAAGATCTTGCATATAGACTAAGTTTAAGGAAGAATAATTTTTGGTAGACTTATGACCTTAGATCGCTTATATTTTTGCAAAAATATTTCAACTTGTCTCTCTTTCAAAATGTGTTTTCAAAATAATAACATTTGTCTTTTTTTCTTTATGGATTTTGTGGGTGAAATCCGCTGAAAACTCTCAGGAGACAACTCTCCTCCTCTAGGGGTAACCTAAAGGTTTAATGGCTTGTTGCACCGCTCAGTGCAATCGCGTCACCTGCGAAAGTGGTGTAATAACATTTATAGTTTAGTTTTTCTTTTCTTGTTTTCCTCGGGACGAGCAAAAGATAAGTGTGGGGGTGTGATTAGTCTATAGTTCTGCATTATTATATTGCATTTTCCTACTAATTTATGAATAAAATGTCAGTCTATACCGTGTTTTGGTCTCTCTTGCAGATAATCAAGACAAGGAGGGTAAAAATGTAATAAGAGCTTAATTAAATCCATTTTTGGGTAATTAAATCCAGATTTCTTGGAGGCCAAGTAAGGGAGCTTCTAGAAGATGCATTGAACCTAGACCCTTGCACACATCAAACGAATATCCGGGTGAAAATACCAGAATCAGAATATACCAAGAAGGTCTTCGAAGCCAGGAGTGTTGGCCCAAAGGCCTTCCACTCTAGTTTTGATGATGATTAACTCATGTAGTTATGTGTACTAATAATCTTGTGATTTTAGTTTCAGATCTTTAATCAAGTTATTAGTAGGTGATTAGCTTCAACAAGATGATTTGGAAGCTACCCACATGTTGATTCAAGAGCCCAAGCGTCAAAGATCATATATAGCACTTGCTCGGTGGATCAAAGAGTTTTGGATCGAGTCGGCTTGGAGATTGCGCTCTACAAGAAGACATCGGTACCATAGTTTAGTTTTGGGTTTAGATCCTAATTGTAAAGATTAGAATAGTATGATATGCTCAAGTTCACAACACACACGATTTATGTTTTTGATATTGGTTTTTGGTTTTTCGGTTTTAGGTTTAACTGATCTTGGTTTTCATGAATAGATAGATCAAAACAAGTTTACATGGTTTAATATATATATATGATTTGTTCTATATACATGCATGCTTTAATTTCCTAGACAAACTTAGTTTTGACTCCTTTATTCATGTGTTATATGTTTTGGCATTTTTGACAAAACATATTTTGGAATTTATGACAAAAACTATGATATATATTTGTTTCATGTATATTGGATTTCTATCCATATGCATCATGCTTCAAAGTGTTTAATTATCATGTTTTTGTATCTTGAAGTGTTTTGGACAAAACGTATTTTCTATTCAAGTTTTAGAAAATACAGTTTTTGGTTTTTGGAAAAAATGAAAAGACATAAAAATAGTTTTAATTGCTTGATATTTGAGTCAAAACTTTTATCACATGTTTATATATCAATGCAATTTGACAAAACTATTTTTGGGGATTTTTAGTAGTTTATAAGAATTATTGGATATTTATTTCCCCAGATTTCTGACCTGTTTTGGTGTCTGCCAGGCTGATCGGTCGACCGGTACGGTCGACCGCACCATGTAGACGGTCGACCGTAAGGGTCGACCGACGTGCACAGAAACGTGCACGCTGGCTACACCTATAGCCGGTCGACCGTGCTGGTCGACCGACTGAGAGCAGGTTTGCTCTCTGTTTGTTTGGGTCGACCGGGCGGTCGACCGCTAGCGCCAACGGGTCAAAAATTGACCGTTGGGCGGTCGACCGAGCGGTCGACCGTCAGGGTAATTCTGGCAAAAATTACAGCCAACGGCTAGTTTTCAGATTTGTCTATAAATACCCCTTTTGCAAGAGTTTTTCTCTAAGAATTTTTGTGCGAATTTTTACATACTCTCTGGTGTTTTTACAGCAATAAAAAGAAGTTTTTGAACTCATATTGAACAATCTTTTTGGTGTTTTCTTTAGGGTTTGAAAAATCAAAGAAAAGGGTTTTGGGAAAAGCTTTTGAATTGAACTTCTCTATCTTGGTTTCATTTATTTTCCCAGAGATTTTCTTTGAGTTGCTGGTTTCAAATCCCTTGGTTTTCTCCACACTTGAGCAAAAATCTACTATCTAAATCTATAGGATATTTGTGTGGGAAAAGAGATTGTTTTGTGGTTGTTGTTTGAAACCACTAAGTTGTAAACCCTATTTAGCTTGGCTTTGTGCTTTTCCCTCATTGTGTTGAGGAAGATTTGCTATTGGGTTGTATCCCTCAAGGTTGTGAGGTGATCTTTGTATTGGGTTGAGCTTGCCTCAAGGAGGAGGTTGTTGTTGGTTTGAAGTTTGCCTGAAGAGGAGGTTGTGGTTTGTAAGGGAGGAGTTGGGTACTCCTTGTAATTGTGATTGCCCCAAATCCTCGGTGGAGGTTCCCTTTGTGGGAGTCCTTTGTGGACAAGCTAGTGGATTGGAAATCCTTCGTGTGTCGAAGGCGGGGATGTAGAGCTGGGTGCTCGAACCTCGATAACATATCTCTGTGTTTGCGTTTGATCCATTGACTCTCTCTATCTCTCTCTTTACTTTGTGTATTGTGCAAATTGCTATATCTTATACTTGCTTGTGTGTGCATCATTGTTGTAATTGCAATTAGTTTTTAAATTCCGCATTAAGTTCACTACATTAGCATCGTCACCTATTCACCCCCCTCTAGGTGACTTTTCAATTGGTATCAGAGCGTATTAGGTTTGAAATATATCCCTTAAACCAATTTTAAACACAAAAAGACAAATTTAAAACAGCCCAGTAAATAGCCGTTTACTGTTCAACGGCTAGTCCGGTCGACCGGTCCGGTCGACCGCCTATACAAAAATAGAGCCGTTGCAGGCATACGGTCGACCGCCCGGTCGACCCAACAAACCCGAGAGCAAAGCCATTGCAGTCAGGTCGACCGCCCGGTCGACCGGCAGACATGCACACTGATATGTGCATCTGCCAAAACCTCGGTCGACTAGTCCGGTCGACCGGACGACTGACATAGGCACGGTCGACTGGTGCGGTCGACCGGCTCAGGTCAAAAGTCAGGTTTAAAACACAATTTTGAAAAGACTTTGATTTTTATGAAAAATATCTTTAAATAGTAATAAGTATAAAACATAAAAATTGATTTGTAGGCAGAGGATTTTGTTTAAAAATATTTTTGTACTTTTTATAGAAAATCATCTTAGAAACAATATGTGCGCAAAAACGTGTGTGATTGAGCTTCAAACCTGTTCATCATTCTTTAACAAAATTCTAGACCTATAAAACTAAAAACAAATTTTGTTGAGCAATCTTCAAGTCTTGAGCCATGCTATGCCTTGCTAGAGCCCCTTCTTCTATGTTCCTTCCTTGATATGCAATATGCCTTCTTTGCTTCATGAAACCTAGAAGTTGTTGCAATAGCTAAGCAATGGCCTCCAAATATGGTACTAACCTGAAACATATCTTAAACAAACTCATTAGTACCAAATAGCACTAATTTGGTTTGTCATCATCAAAACTCAATAAATGGAGAGTGTAACCTTTTGAGCCAACAATCTACCCTTTTTGATGATGACAAAACAAATAGGCTACAACATAAAAATATAGGGGAGGAGAAAACTCCCCCTCAAATTATATTTCAATTGGTATTTGGTTTACCATTGTTTTTGGTTCCCACTCCCTAACTTTATGATATTAAAGTAATTGGTATCATATGCTTATAATGAAAAACATCTTCTTTTGGTATCAAGATGCTATTTGTTTCCTTAAATTTGGTATCAATTTTTTATCTATTGGTATCAAGTTTACATAACATGTTTTCATTTTGATATAAAATGTTATTTTGTTTCAATGCCTTGTTTTATTTCAAATAGGATTTGGCATTTCTCAAAGTTTGTTATTTTCAATTGATATCATACCCCTTGGAATAATTTATTGCTTCTTTATTTTGAAGATTTAGGGGGAGAAGTATTTGTTTTCATTATGTTTGTTTTTACCCCTTTGTTGATGATTGACAAAAAGGGGGAGAAGAATTTGTAGTTTATATGCATGGTTGATTTATGCATATGTTTTAGTTGGTTTTCATTAGTAATAATATGTTGGTTTCAATATTATTGTTTAATTGGTATCAAGAGCATGTTTCATTGTTTATGTTTTATTTTAATAGGTATCCAGAACATGTTTATATGTGTTTAAGAACATTCATTGCATATCTTATATGTTTTATTGTTATGCATGAGTTAAGGGGGAGCTTCTTTGAAGCTTTACTTTAATCCATGCATATATAACTCCATGAGTTTTGTCATCATCAAAAAAGGGGGAGATTGTTGGCCCAAAGGCCTTCCACTCTAGTTTTGATGATGATTAACTCATGTAGTTATGTGTACTAATAATCTTGTGATTTTAGTTTCAGATCTTTAATCAAGTTATTAGTAGGTGATTAGCTTCAACAAGATGATTTGGAAGCTAACCACATGTTGATTCAAGAGCCCAAGCGTCAAAGATCATATATAGCACTTGCTCGGTGGATCAAAGAGTTTTGGATCGAGTCGGCTTGGAGATTGCGCTCTACAAGAAGACATCGGTACCATAGTTTAGTTTTGGGTTTAGATCCTAATTGTAAAGATTAGAATAGTATGATATGCTCAAGTTCATAACACACACGATTTATGTTTTTGATATTGGTTTTTGGTTTTTCGGTTTTAGGTTTAACCGATCTTGGTTTTCATGAATAGATAGATCAAAACAAGTTTACATGGTTTAATATATATATGATTTGTTCTATATACATGCATGCTTTAATTTCCTAGACAAACTTAGTTTTGACTCCTTTATTCATGTGTTATATGTTTTGGCATTTTTGACAAAACATATTTTGGAATTAATGACAAAAACTATGATATATATTTGTTTCATGTATATTGAATTTCTATCCATATGCATCATGCTTCAAAGTGTTTAATTATCATGTTTTTGTATCTGGAAGTGTTTTGGACAAAACGTATTTTCTATTCAAGTTTTAGAAAATACAGTTTTTGGTTTTTGGTAAAAATGAAAAGACATAAAAATAGTTTTAATTGCTTGATATTTGAGTCAAAACTTTTATCACATGTTTATATATCAATACAATTTGACAAAACTATTTTGGGGATTTTTAGTAGTTTATAAGAATTTATTGGATATTTATTTCCCCAGATTTCTGACCTGTTTTGGTGTCTGCCAGGCTGATCGGTCGACCGCACCATGTAGACGGTCGACCGTAAGGGTCGACCGACGTGCACAGAAACGTGCACGCTGGCTACACCTATAGCCGGTCGACCGTGCCGGTCGACCGACTGAGAGCAGGTTTGCTCTCTGTTTGTTTGGGTCGACCAGGCGGTCGACCGCTAGCGCCAACGGGTCAAAAATTGACCGTTAGGCGGTCGACCGGGCGGTCGACCGTCAGGGTAATTCTGGCAAAAATTACAGCCAACGGCTAGTTTTCAGATTTGTCTATAAATACCCCTTTTGCAAGAGTTTTTCTCTAAGAATTTTTGTGCGAATTTTTACATACTCTCTGGTGTTTTTACAGCAATAAAAAGAAGTTTTTGAACTCATATTGAACAATCTTTTTGGTGTTTTCTTTAGGGTTTGAAAAATCAAAGAAAAGGGTTTTGGGAAAAGCTTTTGAATTGAACTTCTCTATCTTGGTTTCATTTTTTTCCCAAAGATTTTCTTTGAGTTGCTGGTTTCAAATCCCTTGGTTTTCTCCACACTTGAGCAAAAATCTACTATCTAAATCTATAGGATATTTGTGTGGGAAAAGAGATTGTTTTGTGGTTGTTGTTTGAAACCACTAAGTTGTAAACCCTATTTAGCTTGGCTTTGTGCCTTTCCCTCATTGTGTTGAGGAAGATTTGCTATTGGGTTGTATCCCTCAAGGTTGTGAGGTGATCTTTGTATTGGGTTGAGCTTGCCTCAAGGAGGAGGTTGTTGTTGGTTTGAAGTTTGCCTGAAGAGGAGGTTGTGGTTTGTAAGGGAGGAGTTGGGTACTCCTTGTAATTGTGATTGCCCCAAATCCTCGGTGGAGGTTCCCTTTGTGGGAGTCCTTTGTGGACAAGCTAGTGGATTGGAAATCCTTCGTGTGTCGAAGGTGGGGATGTAGAGCTGGGTGCTCGAACCTCGATAACATATCTCTGTGTTTGCGTTTGATCCATTGACTCTCTCTATCTCTCTCTTTACTTTGTGTATTGTGCAAATTGCTATATCTTATACTTGCTTGTGTGTGCATCATTGTTGTAATTGCAATTAGTTTTTAAATTCCGCATTAAGTTCACTAGATTAGCATCGTCACCTATTCACCCCCCCTCTAGGTGACTTTTCAATTGGTATCAGAGCGTATTAGGTTTGAAATATATCCCTTAAACCAATTTTAAACACAAAAAGACAAAATTTAAAACAGCCCAGTAAATAGCCGTTTACTGTTCAACGGCTAGTCTGGTCGACCGGTCCGGTCGACCGCCTATACAAAAATAGAGCCGTTGCAGGCATACGGTCGACCGCCCAGTCGACCCAACAAACCCGAGAGCAAAGCCATTGCAGTCAGGTCGACCGCCCGGTCGACCGGCAAATATGCACACTGATACGTGCATCTGCCAAAACCTCGGTCGACTAGTCCGGTCGACCGGACGACTGACATAGGCACGGTCGACTGGTGCGGTCGACCGGCTCAGGTCAAAAGTCAGGTTTAAAACACAATTTTGAAAAGACTTTGATTTTTATGAAAAATATCTTTAAATAGTAATAAGTATAAAACATAAAAATTGATTTGTAGGCAGAGGATTTTGTATAAAAATATTTTTGTACTTTTTATAGAAAATCATCTTAGAAACAATATGTGCGCAAAAACGTGTGTGATTGAGCTTCAAACCTGTTCATCATTCTTTAACAAAATTCTAGACCTATAAAACTAAAAACAAATTTTGTTGAGCAATCTTCAAGTCTTGAGCCATGCTATGCCTTGCTAGAGCCCCTTCTTCTATGTTCCTTCCTTGATATGCAATATGCCTTCTTTGCTTCATGAAACCTAGAAGTTGTTGCAATAGCTAAGCAATGGCCTCCAAATATGGTACTAACCTGAAACATATCTTAAACAAACTCATTAGTACCAAATAGCACTAATTTGGTTTGTCATCATCAAAACTCAATAAATGGAGAGTGTAACCTTTTGGGCCAACAATCTCCCCTTTTTGATGATGACAAAACAAAAGGCTACAACATAAAAATATAGGGGAGGAGAAAACTCCCCCTCAAATTATATTTCAATTGGTATTTGGTTTACCATTGTTTTTGGTTCCCACTCCCTAACTTTATGATATTAAAGTAATTGGTATCATATGCTTATAATGGAAAACATCTTCTTTTGGTATCAAGATGCTATTTGTTTCCTTAAATTTGGTATCAATTTTTTATCTATTGGTATCAAGTTTACATAACATGTTTTCATTTTGATATAAAATGTTATTTTGTTTCAATGCCTTGTTTTATTTCAAATAGGATTTGGCATTTCTCAAAGTTTGTTATTTTCAATTGATATCATACCCCTTGGAATAATTTATTGCTTCTTTGTTTTGAAGATTTAGGGGGAGAAGTATTTGTTTTCATTATGTTTGTTTTTACCCCTTTGTTGATGATTGACAAAAAGGGGAGAAGAATTTGTAGTTTATATGCATGGTTGATTTATGCATATGTTTTAGTTGGTTTTCATTAGTAATAATATGTTGGTTTCAATATTATTGTTTAATTGGTATCAAGAGCATGTTTCATTGTTTATGTTTTATTTTAATTGGTATCCAGAACATGTTTATATGTGTTTAAGAACATTCATTACATATCTTATATGTTTTATTGTTATGCATGAGTTAAGGGGGAGCTTCTTTGAAGCTTTACTTTAATCCATGCATATATAACTCCATGAGTTTTGTCATCATCAAAAAGGGGGAGATTGTTGGCCCAAAGGCCTTCCACTCTAGTTTTGATGATGATTAACTCATGTAGTTATGTGTACTAATAATCTTGTGATTTTAGTTTCAGATCTTTAATCAAGTTATTAGTAGGTGATTAGCTTCAACAAAATGATTTGGAAGCTACCCACATGTTGATTCAAGAGCCCAAGCGTCAAAGATCATATATAGCACTTGCTTGGTGGATCAAAGAGTTTTGGATCGAGTCGGCTTGGAGATTGCGCTCTACAAGAAGACATCGGTACCATAGTTTAGTTTTGGGTTTAGATCCTAATTGTAAAGATTAGAATAGTATGATATGCTCAAGTTCACAACACACACGATTTATGTTTTTGATATTGGTTTTTGGTTTTTCGGTTTTAGGTTTAACCGATCTTGGTTTTCATGAATAGATAGATCAAAACAAGTTTACATGGTTTAATGTATATATGATTTGTTCTATATACATGCATGCTTTAATTTCCTAGACAAACTTAGTTTTGAATCTTTTATTCATGTGTTATATGTTTTGGCATTTTTGACAAAACATATTTTGGAATTAATGACAAAAACTATGATATATATTTGTTTCATGTATATTGGATTTCTATCCATATGCATCATGCTTCAAAGTGTTTAATTATCATGTTTTTGTATCTGGAAGTGTTTTGGACAAAACGTATTTTCTATTCAAGTTTTAGAAAATACAGTTTTTGGTTTTTGGTAAAAATGAAAAGACATAAAAATAGTTTTAATTGCTTGATATTTGAGTCAAAACTTTTATCACATGTTTATATATCAATGCAATTTGACAAAACTATTTTTGGGGATTTTTAGTAGTTTATAAGAATTTATTGGATATTTATTTCCCAGATTTCTGACCTGTTTTGGTGTCTGCCAGGCTGATCGGTTGACCGGTACGGTCGACCGCACCATGTAGACGGTCGACCGTAAGGGTCGACCGACGTGCACAGAAACGTGCACGCTGGCTACACCTATAGCCGGTCGACCGTGCCGGTCGACCGACTGAGAGCAGGTTTGCTCTCTGTTTGTTTGGGTCGACCGGGTGGTCGACCGCTAGCGCCAACGGGTCAAAAATTGACCGTTGGGCGGTCGACCGGGCGGTCGACCGTCAGGATAATTCTGGCAAAAATTACAGCCAACGGCTAGTTTCCAGATTTGTCTATAAATACCCCTTTTGCAAGAGTTTTTCTCTAAGAATTTTTGTGCGAATTTTTACATACTCTCTGGTATTTTTACAGCAATAAAAAGAAGTTTTTGAACTCATATTGAACAATCTTTTTGGTGTTTTCTTTAGGGTTTGAAAAATCAAAGAAAAGGGTTTTGGGAAAAGCTTTTGAATTGAACTTCTCTATCTTGGTTTCATTTATTTTCCCAAAGATTTTCTTCGAGTTGCTGGTTTCAAATCCCTTGGTTTTCTCCACACTTGAGCAAAAATCTACTATCTAAATCTATAGGATATTTGTGTGGGAAAAGAGATTGTTTTGTGGTTGTTGTTTGAAACCACTAAGTTGTAAACCCTATTTAGCTTGGCTTTGTGCCTTTCCCTCATTGTATTGAGGAAGATTTGCTATTGGGTTGTATCCCTCAAGGTTGTGAGGTGATCTTTGTATTGGGTTGAGCTTGCCTCAAGGAGGAGGTTGTTGTTGGTTTGAAGTTTGCCTCAAGAGGAGGTTGTGGTTTGTAAGGGAGGAGTTGGGTACACCTTGTAATTGTGATTGCCCCAAATCCTCGGTGGAGGTTCCCTTTGTGGGAGTCCTTTGTGGACAAGCTAGTGGATTGGAAATCCTTCGTGTGTCGAAGGCGGGGTTGTAGAGCTGGGTGCTCAAACCTCGATAACATGTCTCTGTGTTTGCATTTGATCCATTGACTCTCTCTATCTCTCTCTTTACTTTGTGTATTGTGCAAATTGCTATATCTTATACTTGCTTGTGTGTGCATCATTGTTGTAATTGCAATTAGTTTTTAAATTCCACATTAAGTTCACTAGATTAGCATCGTCACCTATTCACCCCCCCTCTAGGTGACTTTTCAAGGAGAAGTTCCTCGCCAAAACCAGGGACCTAAGTCCCTGGTTTTGCTACAAAAACGCGGCAAATTCCGCGTTTTCGCTGTAATGTTGTGGGCCTAAGCGTCAATTTTTGACGCGTGGGCTCGTCTCGTCTTCTAGAAACCTCTTTTCCCTATAAAAACCCCTGCAGTGGCATCAAATGCAAGCAGATTTGAAATTAGGCTAGGTTTTCTCTCTTCTAGTTGTAGATTAGGATTTTCTTCTTCTTTTATTTTGTATTTTCATTTTCTTTTAGATCTTGTAGTAGGCCAGAGAGATTCAGAGAGAGATAGAGAGATATTGATGTAATAAATGGTGACAATCTATGTAAAGGTATCTTCGACAATCTATGTAAAGGTATCTCCTTTCTTCTCCATTATAATCTTCTCCATCTTCTACATGTTAGCTAATCTTTTCTTCTCATGAAATCTAACTACTAACCACCAGCCATCTAATCCCTTACTTGATAATCTATATGAATTTAGTAGCCTCTACAAGGCCTTGCTCTTGCAAGAGCCATTGATGGCCCATGATGGTGGATTCTAATATTCTAACATTCCTAACATCTAACCTACTAACTTGCTAACTTGCAAATGCTAACTTTATTTCATGCTCACCTCTAATCGATTTTGATGATCTAATAGTAGCTTGTAACTTGTTGTGTGGTATGGATGTTTTGTTTGAATGTAGAAGAACAATCTTATGAGTCATACTTTGTATTGCCTCTTGAAACCAAGGATTAGTGATGGCCAAGGATCCATGTGAGGCAACTATCACTAAGAGGTTAGCATGGTTAGTGGATCAATTGGTAGTTAGTAGTCATGAGTTTTCTTTTATCTTATTTTAAAAATCAAATCCAAAACTCTTCTTTTATCTTTTCGTCATTGTTTTCACCATCTTCTTTGTTCACTTTTGTTTTCATTTTCTTTACCACAAGCTTCATCTTCTTTTCTATTTTGTATTCCAAACCACTTCTCTTTCGTTTTTACATTGCCATTTTTATCACCTTCTCTACCTATCACTTCCAGATTTCTTTTCTTTTGTTTTCTTTTACTAATTCTTTAACAAAGAAGACTTGTTAACATAACACGTGAACGGACTGTTCTCCCGTCCCTGTGGATTCGACCCGTTGAGCCAATGCTATAACGGAAGTATCGAGGGAATATTAGCACACATAAGCTTTTATATTGATTTCATAAAACATACATTTTTAAGTGCTTGTTCCGCTCCGGTCACTGCGCACTGCCCGCTTGTTCCCCTATCGGCTGCATATCCTGTTTCTGGATTTGGGCCCTTGATTTTAACAAAACCGCCCTCCAGGGTCAATGGCTATATTTGTAGGCTTTTAATCACCAATTAAATGGTGATTTTGGGTCTTCTTCTTCATTCCATGCCATGGACCTAGAAACATGCAAGAGAGGTATTATTAGCAGAATTTAATATTAAATAATGAGAATGTGATATGAAATATGCAATTTTAGAGACTAATCATGTAACTGCCCACTTAAATTAACATACTAATGTAGTGGGGTTAGCCCACTAAATACTAGGTCAAAGGTTTGACCTGGCCGACCCTCGCATAGAGGTGTAGAGAGCCTCGTGTGAGGCTGGATTTAGCTCCACACGCGGGGCTGGATTTAGCTCCGTGCGTGGGGCTAGAAGCTCTTAATCAGAGTTAAAGCCTCAGCGAGGCTAGAAATTAGCCCTCTTGTGGAACTTCAGGTGAGCTGGCACTTAGCACTTTACAGAGCTTTGAAGGGCTTCAAGGCGAAGTTATAATTTAGCCTTTGGAGTGAGGCTAACACCTTGGTCTTACGCGAAGCTAAGTATTGAGATGACTTAGCCTCAAAATATAGTATTTGACTTGCTGTCTGCTTCACTGGATCAGCAGGGCCTGAGCTTGGTCATCAGCTTGTCTGCGACTTGTCTTTTGTAGATGACGACAAGTTGGACATTGTTCTGACCAGGTTGAAAATCTATACGGGGAGTTTGTCATTTTTAGTGTGTCAACAAGTGTAGGTGTATGTGTGTGTACGCGCGTACGTGTATGTGTGTGTGTAAACATGTATCGTGCAGGTAAGAGGATCAATATAAGGAATATTTGTATAAACGGTTGCAAAAATATGTAGCATGAATATCTCTGCAACAAGTAACAGGAATAAATAACAATTGACTTCGGGTATCGTGTAATGAGAATAAATAATAAAAATATATGTATTTATCCTAGCTTCCTACATAATAACACACATAATATATCATAACCATCACTGGTAACCCAACAGGACAAACCAATGCTCAAATATATCACACAATTCTTTAAGGAGAGACAATTATTAGGAATATCCACATTACCGAGTATCAAACAGACCAATTTGATAACATGAATAGTATAGATGATTTTGATGATGAAATAATGGAAATAAAGATAAATACTTGCCTTATGGGCAAAGTTCTCACTATTCCGATCCCAACGGTACCAAGAACGTGGGATTCGGGTGCCAAATGATCAATTATGGTCTGAAAAACGATTCAGGGTCTACTTTGTAATATCAGAAATTGATTCAGGGGGTTAGACATAATTTTATAGGGTATAATTGTAACAATAATAATTATAGCACGTTGTTACAAAATTTTACCTCTTTTACCTAAGTGGGTTGGGTTTTTAAGGGTTGTGGGTTGCAGTGTCCAAAACCCTTTATGGGCTTTTTACAACAAGTAGTGGCAGAAAATGAAGAAGAAGAAGAAGAAAAAGAAAAGAAGAAGAGGAATGAGGGGGGCCCGGGGTCTGGTCGCGGGCTGGGGTGGCCGTGCACGGCGGCGAAGGGCAGAGCTCCGGCGTTTGGCAAAAGAAAGAGAGAGAGAAGAGAGTTAGATAGAGAAGGAAGAAGAAGTGGTGGCGATCATGGCGGAATGTAGCGGAGGGTGAGATTATCAAAGTGGTATAGGGGAGGTGCGGCCATGTGGGTGGCCACGGCGGTCGGAGGGTGGCGCGTGAGGTTGTGGGAGGAGAGAGAAAGTTAAGGAAAATATATATATGGAGAGAGAAGAGTGAGCATGAGATGGAGGAGGGGATGGTGTGCAAGGGAGGAGCCCGGCATGAGGGCGTGTGGTGGCCACGACCACCAATGAGGAAGGGGGCGGTAGTAGCTGGTTAAGGAACGAGAAAGAGAGAGAGTAAGAGGGAGAGTCAGAGAGAGAGAGAGAGATAGAACGTGCATGAGATGAAGAGACAGAGATGAAAAGGTATGGGATTATAAATTATAGGATGTCGGTTAGAATGTTGTAGAAGATTAGAGAGATTATGAGAAGATTATAGAAAGATTTATATAGTCGGTTAGATTTTTTTTAATAACTTATGGTTGAAAAAAACCATATTTTGAATTTAATTAATATTAAAAATTTTGGTTAAAATTTAAAATCACAAATATTATTCGAAGCATTAATGTGAAATTAGATTTTAAAAATTTAATCTTATTTGTAAATTAAAAATCCTAGAATCAATCAGTGATTTGGTTAATATTAGTTTTTGACCGAATTTTGACTATTTTTGAAAAATACCAAAAAATAAGGTAAAATAGAAAATATAATTTTAAGAAATAATTTGAAAATAGATTCTTGAAATTCGATCCTGATTGTGAATTAAAAATCATGAAGTAGATTACCAGTATCGGTCATCACCGGATTCGGAGATTTTCCAAAATAATCCAGAAAAATTTTAGAAAATTTTAAAAAAAATCCAAAGTATTGAAGAATGATTTATATAGCAAAAAAATGGTTTAGTTTGACTATTAGAAAGGTTAATCAATGACATACACTGTATCGAGTACTGATACGGTAACACGTACATCTAGAGCTGGGGATTACGTCTTTTCTGTTGGGCAAGTGATTTTGTCCATATCTCTAACCTTATCACCAACCTTATCAGAAGACTTTTCTGTTGGGTAAATGATTTTGTCCATATCTCCTGTTTTTCATTGATTTTGAGAAAGGGAAAAACTAACAAAATTGTAGAAAATTACAAGTGATTAAAAAGAAAAATTACAAGAATCTTCTACTGAAATTTCTGGGAAAGTGTGCCTGTAGAAGTTTGGTCAGCGTGCGGTAACTTTGTTCTGTTGACGATACGAGCGATCTAGTCTTAGGGATTTCCTTCTCGCCTGGTTCCAGAAATTCCTTAGGAGTGAAAGATCGTAGGGAATCAGCACCCTGAGATTAGAGAACTAGGTCTCTGAAAGCTTAGAAGCATAGAGAATAATCTCTTGATTTGTCAAAGCAGTGGAGGTTTTCCTTCTCAACTCTAAAAAGTTTTCCTCTCTAAAACTCTGCCGAAGAAGCTCAGTCTAATCTTTAACCCACCCTTTAGTCCCGAGCTTATCCAAAAAATGAGCTATTTATAGGTTCTCAGGGGCGTAATTGCCCCTGAAATTCAGTAAGACTGGCAACAGACTGCTAGTCTCACGCCCAAGGTTATTGTGAGCTTTGAGTGAAGCTATAAAGCTTCATGCGAAGCTAAATACAAGCCTCGCATGAAGCCAGATAGGTTCTCGCGAACCTATCTATTGCGGTTTGACCCGGCTGTCTCCACTTAATTTGGGACAAAGTGGGCGGGTGTAACCGCTCACTTAAAGTGACATTAACCCCACGAAAGTAGTGGCGTTAACCTAATAATAATTGGTCAATTACTGACCTGGCAAGCCTTCCAGCAGGGCTGAGTAAGGCTTCAGGCGAAGCTATTACAATGCTTCAGGCAAAGCTGAAGTATGCTTCAGGCGAAGCTAGAATTAGCTTCAGGCGAAGCTACAAGTTAGCTTTTTAAGAAGTTCTGAAAAGCTTCGTGCGAAGCTAGAAACTTCGCCTTTTAAGAAGGTTGTAAAGCTTCAAGCGAAGCTATCCCTATGGGTTCATGTGAGGCTAAGTGTTGAATTGACTTAGCTTCATATGCCTGCTTAGGCCTCTTCAAAGGGAATACCTGGCTTATTGTCTGCTTTACTGGATCAGTAAGGTTCGAGTCATTGCTTTGTCTCTCGAGGATGGGTAAAAATTAGTCGTCAGCTTGTCCACAACTCGTCTTTTGTAATGTCGACAAGTTTAGACATCGTTCAGACTAGTTAAAATACTATTTGGGAATTTGTCTTTTCAGAGAGTCAACAAAACCCCCTTCAAAGTTTTTGTAATTCTAATACGGGATGGTTCAGATTTCAAAATACTTTAAAAACCTGTTCGAGGCATGTTAATTTGATTGCTGAAGAAAAGGCCACATAAATGAGGTTCTAGCTTCGCCTTCATGGCGAGACTATGGTAGGCAAAGCTTGTTGGATTCTAGCTTCATCTCATGGCTAAATAGCCTCGCTGCTGGAAGTCTTATGGGTTAACTTTGCGTGCAAAATGAAGCTAAACTGGTAGCTTAACTGTTAAACACTTTTAGTATTTAGCTTCGCCTGAGCTTAAAGCGAGGGTTACCCCTTTTCTGAGGCGAAGCACTTAAGTGTTTTAGCTTCTCATGCACTTCAGAATTGAAGCGGCAGCTATGAAGCTAGGCTGTTGGGCCTATAAATAGAACTTTGACAGTCCTTTAGAAAAATCACTTTCTCTTTTCATCTTCGGGTGAGGATCCTTTTCCCTCTTCTTCATGTTTGAATAGAAACTGAGGGTTTTCACCCTTCACACCTCTTCAATTGAGATCTCATGGCGTCCAACCAACATCCAGGTAAAGAAGTTGATATGTCTGAGGTGGTGTATGTTGCTCCTCTGGCCACTAAATGGCCAATAGCTGGTAGGTTTTGACCTATTTGAGCGATTTTTTGATCTCTTTCTGCTAATCTTAGCTATCTCATCATCGATTTGGTAAGATTCGCCCATAATTTGTAATCTCAGGGAGTTTATCTCCCTTGATTTTGACTTTCTATACTCTCTTTTATGGATTGAATTTTCCTTTAACTTTGCCTAGCAAAATTGAAAACCAAAGGTTTCTCTTCAAGCTTCCAGGCGAAGCTATTCTTCAAGCTTCCAGGTGAATCTAAGACTTGTTAGTCTATTTGACATCTCTCAGGCGAAGTCAACTCTCAGGCAAGGCTATGCCTTAGCCTTTTGGTGTGAGGCCCGCTCACCTTACAGGCGAAGCTACGCCTTAGCCTTTTGAGGCGAGGCTAGCTCGCCTTACAGGCGAAGGTGTACCTTAACCTTTTGGACTGAGGCTAGCTTGCCTTATGCGAAGCTATGCCTTAGCCTTTTGGGGCGAGGCTAGCTTGCCTTATAACTGAAGCTATGCCTTGGCCTTTCGGGGCGAGGTTAGCTAGCCTTACAAGCGAAGCTGTGCCTTAGCCTTTTGGGACAAGGCTAGCTTACTAGACACAGCTAAAGGCTTTTGCATGTTTATCCTTTGAGTATTAACATGCATACTTTTGCTTTCTTGCAGTACACTATGCACCGGGATCAAACAGTTTGTTTGGGTCCGTAAGAGGAATGAATGGGAGTATGCACTTTCAGGCTTCACTCTTCAGTAATAGGAGCAGATTGAAAAGAGATGCTCTGCTTTTTGCAGCTGATGAGCGTGTTACAAGGAGTATTTTGACCACCACCCCAATTGAAGATCGCAATAGGATATTGTATAGGAAATCGGATTTCATGTTCGGGGATGCGGCACCCGATACTCCAACAACTTCTCATCTGGGAGGGTTAGTGGATTTTACTATCAAGGATGAGAAGTACTATTTTCTATCAACACTTCCCTCTTTAGTTCTTCTAATCGGTAACGACATCACAGAAGATAAAATGTTATGTGATCTGGTCTACCGATTCAATACATGTAAGGTGATCAGTCACATATATTGCATATACATTGTCACTTTACCATACTTTTTAGCTAATAAATACTATTAATAAGTCTTCTTTTTCTTTGTTAAATGTAGGCCCAATTGCTAAAAGAAAGGAAAGAGAAACAAGCCCAAAAGCCCACCAAATTTTGATTTAATTCAGAATAAATTTGAAATCAAGGAATCAGGGCAAAAACTTGGCATATCAGAGAGGTTGAAAACCGATTGAAAAGAATCCTCCCAAATCAAGCGGTTAAAGCCAACAATCAAAGGCTGTTTTATCAAATCCTGGAGCAGAAACGAGAAAACCAGAAGAAGATACAGGAGAATCACCAAACCAGGAGAGCCACCCAATTGGGTGTGGCCAACTGGCCACACCAGGGCCACGAAAATGCGGCCCTACCCGCGTTTCTGCAGCTTGGTTGTGTCAGTTGGGGGAGCATTTGCTCCCCCAATCTTCTCAGGATCTCCCTGATAGGTAGTAAAAAATGCATAATTGTCACTATATTTACTACCACATTTTCATATTTATTCCTACAATTATGCACTATTATTAATGTTTTATTATTTAATGTGTGCAGGCCTTGAGTAATTAATTAAATAAAGAATAAAGCATTAAATGAAGCCCAAAAGCCCATGTGCAAACCCAAGTGCAAAAGTTGCAATTACCAAGTGTAAAAGTTGCAATTACTAAAAGAAGAGGGAAGGGATAGACTTCTACTCAACCCTAAATGCCTGCAGGATAAGGATAAAGATAAAAGGAGGAGAGTACAAAGATAAAATTCGTTTTAAAAGATTTGAAAGATTTGGTTTTAGGGTAACTTGCTTCCCAAGTTATCCCGAATTTTCAAAACTAATGAGTCGGCATACAACTTCCAGAAGGATATACCCAGATGGACAGACCAGAGGAGGCCACGCGCGAAAGCGCGTGGCCAGGGACCACACTGTGGCCGCGAAAACGCGGCCATAGCCGCGTTTCCGCGGCAAGATTGACGATTCTGGCGATAAGATTTTTTGGGAGAGTTGTACCAGGACTCTACATCTTCCAGCTCCTATAAATACCCCTGCAGAGCAATAGAGAAGGGCGTCCAGAACAGTCAAGTACAGAGACAAATTTAGGGTTTTTCTTAGGCTAACTTGTAGATTATAATTTAGGTTTTATTTTCTTTTTTGTAATTTTTAATTTTCTTTATGTAATTGAGAGGAGAGGATACTTTCATGAAGGAAGGAGATCAAACTTGTACTGAAGGTGACATCGGTGTAAGTAATCTTTTCTTCCATTGTTAATTGAATCAAATCAAAGTTTATTTTTTATTATTCTTGTTTCATTTGTGTTTTCCCTCTTTTGTGTTTGTGGATCCATGTGAAACCAAGAGCTTCGAAGTTGCATTCTCATTGCAAGTGCCCTTGATGGCCTATGGTGATGAACAAACCTTCTCTTGCTAGTATAGTTTTCCTTTTATTCGTAGTGTAGATCGAGAAGGGGGAAGATCCTATACGCCATGCTTGATCGCCTTCAAAGAAAGGTACATCATTGACACGGTTCCAAGGTAAGCAGATGCCGAAGAGGTAAGTAAGTTTTTAGTTTTTAGTTTTTTTCTTTTATTTCTTTAGTTTAGATTACCAACACCACCATATTTCCAATCTTTTTCCCACTTCTACAATTTCATTGTAAATATCACTTCTAGTTTTTCCATCTTCTTAATCTACCACCTTCTTGCTAATTCAAACACTTTTTAAACACTTTAGAGAACCTACTAAACAAGCTTCCATCGCTAGTCCCTCCCTGTGGATCACGACCCGCATAGCCACTTGCTATAGCGGTAGAATTGAGCACCCTGTACTATTATTTTAAATCTGAAATTCTATATTTTGTGTGCAGGTAAAATCTCAATCAAAATTTTGGCGCCGTAGCCGAGGAGGGACGGTAAGATATTCTCTAAAAAAAAATGAAAAACTAATTCTTTTATTCTTTCTGTTTGCAGGTTCAGAGAACAGGAAATCTAACAGCAGTAAAGGACACATAGCAACTCTGTGCCTCTGCCCTCGAAGGCAGTGCAGCAGAGCCTACTACAGAGCCGCGTTTGCGCGGCAATAGCCACGTTTCCGCGGCCTGAGTAGTTCACTACTTACTCGGTTTTCTGCAGGTTGCTGAAAATTGAAATATTTGTTTACTGCTCTGTTAACTTTTCTCTGTGATCACCCTGCACATTGCTAATTAATTAACAGTAACCTATTTGTTGAAAAATAAAAAAAATTAGACTCTTGCATCATAGGCACGTGTATATTTAAATTTTTTTTAATTTTTGTTGAAGAGTGCTGGAGACAAGGTACGTTTGCATTGCATATAGATTAGGAAGCACCCTTGGCTGATTTACTACTTTTGAGTGAATATTTGTCTATTGCTTTACACGTGCACTAAATTGACTTTAAGGGCTTGTCTTATAAATAAGATAAGGTGGGGATTTCATCACCCTTCCTTGGCCCACAAACAATCTCCTCACTCACTAACCCAAACCTAACTAAAAATAAGTAGACGTTGGCCCTAGGGACATCTCGGACTCAATTAGGAGATTATCCTAAGGGGGAACGGTGTTGGAAATTGACTCCTGCCAAATCAGCGTCTAGGAAGGGGATTGAGGGCCGAAAGCCCGAAGATTGGTGGTTATTTAATTAAGGAATGTCTTTGATGGAAAACCTCCCACTAATTTTGCCCTGACCTGGCTGATTAGCTTGTGGTTAAAGTCTACATTATACCTCCCGTGGACGGTCTAACCAGTTAGGAGTCATCTAAGTCATAGGTCTACCTAACTTAGGTTAGAATTTTTTTCTTTTTTGTTTGCTTATTTGTTTGTTTTTTGTTTGTGTTTTATTGTGTGATATGGCTTATAACAATAATTTTTTCATATTACACACCAACCTCTTTTTCGGATATTACCAACCCGGCATATCCTAACTTTAACCAACCTAGTGTGCCGGAGTGGTCTTATCCAAAGGAATATAACCCATGCCCCCCATCTTATGACCATAATTTCCACAACGATTTCAACTCTTCACAGAGTCCATGGGGATTCACCTCCCCCGAGTCCAATTTTCAACCAACTTGTCCTCCTTATCCACCTTATCCACAATATTTCCAAGATTCATACTCACATCCACCAGTTCAAAATAGAAAATCATCTATCTTGGAAAGATGAGTATGCATGAGTCCAAGCAACAATCACCATCAATCTTGAACATGATGATGCGTGAGTCCAAGCAATAATCACCGAATCTGACCGACTCACAATTTCATCATGATTCTCACAACAACACTTCATCTTTTCAAGTCCTATCACAACAAAATGATGAACCTATCGACTGTGAAAAGATGCTTGAAGTCATGACTCAGGCTAGAATCGCTCGTGATCATGAAATAGATATGATGGTTCAAACTTTACGTTCTCACCGTTCGGCCATTTCTGATATCGCTAACCATTCTCTTAGAGCCGAAGAGTCACGTTGCTTTGGAAAATAAGATTCTATTTCAGTACAATCATTTGAACTTGCCCAAACTCCAAATTTTGAAAATGACATTGACAGTTTGGCAAGTTATTCCTTTCCTGAAATTGAACTTGAAAATGAATATGATCATGAACCTCAACATAGTGATTCAATTTTACTTCCTGATTCAATAATGACTCGGTGTCTCCACCTGATTTCAATCTTTTTCCCGAGTCAACATTGGATCCTGTGCCAATTCATCATGAAATTGAATCAGCCATTTTTGATGATCATATTGAACTTGACCAATTTTATAATTTTGAAAATCCCATAGATAAATTGGCTAGTTATAATTTTTATGACATTGAACTCAATGAGAAATGTGACCTAGATTCTCAAATCTGTGATCAAGTTCAAATTCCCGAATCCTTATTGACTCCTGTTTTGTTACCCGACTTAGGTAATATTTTAGAGTCAGTTTTGATTCCCACACCTATCATTCCTGAACTTGAATCACCAATATTAAGTCACATTCCATTGTGGAAAAATGATTGTGGACTTACGTTTTAACTTTTTGATTTGGACCCACTTCTTGAACCAAGCTCGACTCCTGAACCTTTACTTGATTTAAGTTACTTTCCTGAGTCGGTATTTGTTCCCGTACTTCTTAAGTCCAAGTCAATCATTCCATCTTTTCACACTCCATTTTGGGACAAGGCGGTTGACACAATTGACTCTGAAAATAATTATGAGATTTGGAAATTTGATGGGGTGGAATTTTAATAAAAAATGTTCATACAGACATCATTTTAGTGGGTTATACAAGAGAGATTTCTGGTGGGTTCCTCCGAATTCCACAAAAAGTAGATTGGGCCTCATTCCGTGACCAATTAGACCACCACCGGAACCACCACCTTGAGGTAACATCTGCCTTCCCTTTCTTCTTTTTCATGCATACATGCATTCATTTATACATTGAGGACAATGCATGAGATAAGTGAAGGGGACAATACTAACATACTAACATAGGTAGATACTAACAAAAATAATAAATAAAAAAATTGAAAAAAAAGGGGACAATACTTTGACTTATCTTTTGAAAGAAATCTAAGTTAGTCTTAAGAATTAGGAAAATCATGATTAGGATTTCTAAAAACTTGGTCAAAATAAATAAATTGTTGAATTTTTAGGTATAGGAGGAGAAATTGAATAATTAATTAGTCTTAATTTTACCTTAATGAAATGTGCATACCTAATACACTTACACATCTAGGATTCTAAAACAAAGACTCTTGTGCCCTATAAAAAATAATAATAAAAAAAATAAAAAATATATAAAAAAATTCACTAATTAAGCTGGATACATGTGCCTCAAGAAGCATAAGTATTCACGCCTAAAGGTGATTTTATAAATAAAGTCCTTAGTTTTGTGGCCTAGTTCACTCGAATCCTTAAGTCCGTGGGGTGTTTTCTCACCCGGTGCCCTAAAACCAACCAGTTTGGGAGTCACCGACTTTAAGTTCGCTACATGGGTGGATTAGAAAGCCTAAGAAAACTAAGAAATATTATATATGTATTAACACATCTAATAGTCAATTAGTTAGGTATGAGGGCCTCAAGAAGCCTTGATACTTACACGAAAGAAAATTAGATGAGTTATACATATTAACAAAAATAAAATAATAATCATAATAATAATAAAGAGGCATGAGAGTCCAAGTTAAGGAATTCCTAGTAAAGATTCACAAGGATGCATATGACTTTTGGTAACGAAAAAGACTATACAAAAATTCAATTTTGATCCTTACCTAAAATGAATAACAATTTATTATATAAAGACTAAGTTTAAGAATGAATAAAAATGATAACCCTAAAACTTATAGATTACTTGGTCTCTTCAAACATATTTCAAATATTTTCCTTTTTATGGATTTTGTGGGTGTAATCCGCTGAAAACCTTCACGAGACAACACTCGTCCTCTAGGGTAACCTAGAGGTTTAACGGCTTGTTGCACATGCTAAGTGCAACCGTGATTCCTACGAAAGTAAGTTAGCTAGATTAGTTTTTCTTTTTCTTTTTGATTTTTACTCGAGGACGAGCAAAAAGATAAGTGTGGGGGTGTGATAGGTAGTAAAAAATGCATAATTGTCACTACATTTACTATCACATTTTCATATTTATTCCTAGAATTATGCACTATTACTAATGTTTTATTATTTAATGTGTGCAGGCCTTGAGTAATTAATTAAATAAAGAATAAAGCCTTAAATGAAGCCCAAAAGCCCATGTGCAAGCCCAAGTGCAAAAGTTGCAATTACCAAGTGTAAAAGTTGCAATTACTAAAAGAAGAGGGAAGGGATAGACTTCTACTCAACCCTAAATGCTTGCAGGATAAGGATAAAGATAAAAGGAGGAGAGTACAAAGATAAAATTCGTTTTAAAAGATTTGGAAGATTTGGTTTTAGGGTAACTTGCTTCCCAAGTTATCCCGAATTTTCAAAACTAATGAGTCGGCATACAACTTCAAGAAGGATATACCCAGATGGACGGACCAGAGGAGGCCACGCGCGAAAGCGCGTGGCCAGGGACCATACTGTGGCCGCGGAAACGCAGCCATTGCCGCGTTTCCATGGAAAGATGGACGATTCTGGCGATAAGATTTTTTGGGAGAGTTGTACCAGGACTCTACATCTTCCAGCTCCTATAAATACCCCTGCAGAGCAACAGAGAAGGGCATCCAGAACAGTCGAGTACAGAGACAAATTTAGGATTTTTCTTAGGCTAACTTGTAGATTGTAATTTAGGTTTTATTTTCTTTTTTGTAATTTTTAATTTTCTTTATGTAACTGAGAGGAGAGGATACTTTCATGGAGAAAGGAGATCAAACTTGTACTGAAGGTGACATCAGTGTAAGTAATCTTTTCTTCCATTATTAATTGAATCAAATCAAAGTTTATTTTTTATTATTCTTGTTTTGTTTGTGTTTTCCCTCTTTTGTGTTTGTGGATCCATGCGAAACCAAGAGCTTCGAAGTTGCCTTCTCATTGCAAGTGCCCTTGATGACCTATGGTGATGAACAAACCTTCTCTTCCTAGTATAGTTTGCCTTTTATTCATAGTGTAGATCGAGAAGGGGGAAAATCCTATACGCCATGCTTGATCGCCTTCAAAGAAAGGTACATCATTGCCACGGTTCTAAGGTAAGTAGATGCCGAAGAGGTAAGTAAGTTTTTAGTTTTCTTTCTTTTATTTCTTTAGTTTAGATTACCAACACCACCATATTTACAATCTTTTTCCCACTTCTACAATTTCATTGTAAATATCACTTCTAGTTTTTCCATCTTCTTAATCTACCACCTTCTTGCTAATTCAAACACTTTTTAAACACTTTAGAGAACTTACTAAACAAGCTTCCATCGCTAGTCCCTCCCTGTGGATCACGACCCGCATAGCCACTTGCTATAGCGGTAGAATTGAGCACCCTGCTCTATTGTTTTAAATCTGATATTCTATATTTTGTGTCCAGGTAAAATCTCAATCACTCCCCCCTCTGGTTTTCCCTATAAATACCAGTTTCAACAGAGCAAAAAGGAGCGAAGACTAGGATTAGAATTTTTGTTTATACTTTAAGGTTTAGGCTCTTTGTTAGATAGTATAAAAGTTATATTTTTATTTTTTAATTTGTAGTTCAGTACATATACTTGTGAGAGAGACGAATTGAGTGCTTGTACCTTGAAGATTGAAGTGACATCAATACAAGAATCGAGCTACTTTTTCTTCCACTCATTTTACGGTATGTCTTGCGTTATTTACTTGCATTTTTCTTTGTCTTCCATGAGTAGCTAAATCGGTTTTCTAGTCTCACTATTGTACCTCTCTTCAATTCTTCTTCTCTTCTGATTTTAATGAAAAAGACCCAATGAATCATTTGCATGCCTAACTTAAAGCCTTTCTTCTTGAAAGTGTTCTTGAAGGCACATGAGGATGGGTTTGAATTTTTAAACTCCTACTTCTTTTAAGAACATCTCTTGAACTTGTTTTTATCTCATGCTTGAACTTCTTGATGATTTAACATTCGATTCAAAATGAGTTCTTAAAGAAAAGAGTGAACTTTTCCAACCATCTTATATGCTTTACTTCAAACTTTCTAAAGTTAACCTTAAGTTTTACCTATGATCAAGTTGAGGCACTAATGATTTCAATAGAAGAATAAACGGTTGAATAGTGAGATAGTGAGCCCAGATTTTCTTCTTTATTAAAATCAACCAAACAATTTTCAAGCTTTTTAAACACCTTCTCCAAAGCCTTCTCCAAAGCCTTCTCAAAAGTTTCAAATTCTCTTTTAATCATCTCCTTCTTTCCATTCTCTTTTCAATTAAAAAATGAGCACAATTCTTTATTATTAAATGAAACACCGAAAAGCTTTCATCACATTCCTCCTCTTGGACACGACCCGTTAGCAACAAGCTACACGGTAACTCTTAACTCTTTGATTTTTGCAATCAATTTTTGGCGCCGTTGCGGGGAGGGAATGGTGTATTTATTTTTTAACAAGTTTGGTGTGTTGTTTCAGGGACTTGAAGATTCAGATTTAGCATTCAAGCTTTGCAAGAGAAGACTTGCAAATTCTGTGCCCCTACTCTCGAAAGTAGGAAACAGAATTTCAAGAAATTGCGTGCAAAAGTTGAAAATTTTGTTGGACTACTAAAACTCTTTTTTGCAGGACATATTGCTCGCAAAAAAAATTAAGTTTTTGTACGTTATATTCTTGCTATATCTGCTATCCACCATCCCTATTTTAATCCAACAGTAATTTGAGTGATTGTTAATTGCTTAAAAAAACGTTTAGACTTGCATTCTAGGCATTTGTCTAATTACTTTTATTTTTTAATTACTGTTGAAGAGAGCTGGAGACAAGGTACGTATGCATAGCATATAGTTTAGGAAACATTCTTGGGTGATGTTTTTTGCTTTTGAATGTTACTTTTCTGTATCTTGCACACTTTGCACAATAAATTCTAAGGGCAAAATCCAATTCAAGATAAGGTGGGGAAGTCATTACCCTTTCTTAGCCCATAAACTATCTCTAAGTACACACAACCTAAGCCTAAGTAAAATCTGATATACGTTGGCCTTAGGGACATCTCGAACTCACTAGGAGATTATTCTAAGGGGGAAGGTGATGGAATTTGACTCCTGTCAAATCAGTGTCTAGGAAGGGGATTGAGGGCCGAAAGCCCGAAGGTTGGTGGTTACTTACTTAAAGAACGTCTTTGACGGATAACCTCCCACCAATCTTGCCCTGACCTGGCTGATTAGCTTGTGATCAAAGTCTACATTGCACCTCCTATGGACAATCAACCAGTTAGGAGTTGTCTAGGTCAAGGTTACCTTAGACTAGGCTTGGTTGATTACTCTTGTTGACTGTTGGTAAACTTGTTTGTGATTGTGATAGCGTTTGTGCATGCAAGTGTGGTCAAGAGACCCTAACTCATCTAGGTTGACTAGAAACATATCACCACCCAAGTTTGGACCGAGACCTGATTTGGTTATGGCTCAACCAAAATCCTTGCAGGACAGGTTCTATCCCATTCGAGCCTCACTTCCATCTTGCATTCTACTTCCATCGGTTGGTGAATACAATTTTGAGCTCAAGCCTCAATTCATTAACACACTCCCCAAGTTTCATGGCTTAGAGTCCGAAGATGCTTACTTCTTCATAAGAGAATTTGAGGAAGTATGTCTAATGATGAAAATCCCACACCTTGTAGACAATGCTATTAGGTTGAGATTTGTCCCTTTCGCTCTTAAGGACGTAGCAAAGAAATGGCTTTACAGCTTAGTAGCCGGTTCTATCACATATTGGGATGGTTTCATCAAGGTCTTCTTGAAGAAATTCTATCCAATTCATAAGGCCGCTCTCATTAGGAAGACCATCATGCAATTCAAGTAAGAACCAAGTGAACCGTTTTGGAGATATTTTGAACACTTTAAAGACCTCCTTGTCCAATGTCCACATCATGGAATAGAGAAATGGCGACAATGCCAAATTCTTTATGACGGTTTAGACTATTCTACCAAAACCCTCATAGAAAGTATGTGCCAAGGGAGATTCTTGCAGAAGGATGAAAATAAAAGATGAGATTTGTATGAAAACCTAGCTGAAAAGACCATCCAATGGGAACCTACTAGTGAGACCTCTAGGAATCCAAACTCCATCTCTTCAAAAGGAGGTCTCCATTCTATCGAATCATCCATCGCTAATGAGGCTAAGTTAGTTAACCTAGTAAGAAGACTGGAAGCTCTAGAAATGAAGGAACCAAGTCCAGTTAATCAAGTCAGCCCAAACCAATTTTCATCTCCGGGCTGCACTTACTGTCAAGCCATGAATCATGTATTCGAGGAGTGCCCTGTGTTTCAGGCTCAGCAACAATACCATGAACCGATGAATGCGGCCTTCTCAAGGCCGAACAATAATCCTTACGCACCAACGTACAATCCTGGCTGGAGAAATCACCCTAATTTCTCATGGAGCCAAAATAACAATGACCATTATCGATCAAATCATACTAGTCACTTCCATCATGCCAATAATTCTTCCAATCATCAACCTAACTTTTTCAATTTTCATAATAATTCTCCCAACCATCCGCCTAACTTTTTAAACTATCAACAAAACTTTTCCAACCAAGCTCCACAAACCTCCTTCCAGAATCCTCAACTAGAAAGGAGAATGACTGACTTTGAGAGAAACATGGAAAGATACATGAAGAACTAAGATTCTCTCTTGCAAACTATACAGAGGTTAGAGGTTCAAATGAGCCAACTAGCCACTCCACAGAATGAGAAACAGAAGGGTATCCTGCCTAGTCAGCCAATAACCAATCCTAGGAATTCTCAACAAGCTCATTTGGCTGAGGATCATTCATTAAATCAATGTAATGTTGTTCATATATTTAGGTCAAGAAAGAGAGTTGATAATCAAGTGTCAACGACAACCAATCCCATTCAGCACAACCACAATCAAGTATCCACCTCATCTAATCTAAATCCTTCCAATTATGATGAATCTGAAAAAGATAAGTCAACCAGTCAGGTGCACCAGCCTATAGTACCATTTCCTAATAGGCTGAAAAACAACAAGCAAAATCCACACATGGACAAGATAATTGAGATATTTAATCAAGTGAAGATAAATGTGCCACTTCTTGATGCCATCCAATAAGTCCCTTCCTATGCTAAGTTTCTTAAGGACATGTGCACCAAGAAGAGAAAGACTAATGTACCAAAAAAGGTCTTCTTAGCCACTAACATTAGTGAGCTACTATCGGGTCCGATCCCTGTCAAGTACAAGGATCCAGGTAGTCCCACCATTGCCTAAACAATAGGACAAGCCGAGATTAGTCGTGCACTTCTTAACTTAGGGGCAAGTATCAACTTGCTTCCATTCTCAGTCTATCAACAACTCGAGTTGGGCGATCTTAGTCCAACTCGAGTCACCATCCAACTGGCTGACTGTTCAGTAAAAGTTCCAAAAGAAGAGATTAATGATGTCCTGATCTGGGTAGGGGAGTTTATTTACCCGTTCGATTTCATAGTTCTGGAGACACAACCTGTGTCCAACTCCAATCATAGGGCTCAAACTCCTTTTATCCTAGGGCGACCATTCCTTGCTACTGCCAATGCCATCATCAATTGTAGGAATGGGTCCATGAGGTTAACCTTTGGGGATTTGACTAGAGAAGTCAATGTCTTTAATCTAGGAAAATAACCCCGCGATGTTAAGGACCAAACATTTGAAGTCAATCTAATTGAGAACTTAACAAGTGAACATAGGGAAGAATTGGAACTAGAAACTGAGTGTGACTTCGAGTTAGAGTCTGACGACTTTAATCTTGATCAGGTTGTAGATTCTGATGTGAATTGGGCCTCGAACCCTATTTCACCAATAATGGAGCCAACAAATTTGACTAGTCCTTCCAGTTAGCCTTCCTCTTTCTTAGAATTGAAAGCCTTACCTGCGCATCTCAAGTACGTCTATCTAGGCGAACAAGAGACCTTTCCTGTCATCATTGCCTCCCATTTAAATGACAGGAAAAAAGAAGATCTTAAAGCAATTCTAAGAAAATATAGGGAAGCCATTGGTTGGACTATGACCGATATAAAGGGATTAAGTCCGACCATCGTTCAACATCGCATTCATCTCAATGAAGACGCAACACCTAAAAGAGACCCGCAGCGTAGGTTAAACCCTATAATGCAAGAGGCTGTTCATGCTGAAATTGTCAAACTCTTAGACAATGGGATAATTTATCCCATTTCTGATAGCCAATGGGTCAGTCCTGTCTACGCGGTTCCAAAGAAATCCGGTTTCACCATAGTGGAAAATGAGAACAAAGAGTTGGTCCAAACTCGACTTCCCACGAAGATCCGAGTTTGCATCGACTATAGGAAGCTTAATGCTGCAACTTGTAAGGACCATTTTCCACTTCCGTTCATTGATCAAATGCTTGAACGTTTGGTGGGTCACGAGTATTACTGTTTCTTGGACGGTTACTCGGGGTATAACCAGATCCCTATTGCTCCTGAGGACCAAGAAAAGACTACGTTCACATGTCCATTTGGGACATTTACTTATCGTCGAATGCCTTTCGGCTTATGCAATGCCCCAGCAACGTTTCAACGTTGCATATTGAGTCTTTTCTCTGATATGGTAGAACGATTCTTATAGATCTTTATGGATGATTTCTCCATCTACGGAGATTCATTCCCTCAATGTCTCCACTATTTGAACTTGTCCTCCAACGTTGTGCTGAGAAAAATCTGATACTGAATTGGGAGAAATGTCACTTAATGGTAAAACATGGAATTATCTTGGGTCATGAAATCTCCAAGAAAGGAATAGAAGTGGATAGAGCCAAAATTGAGGTTATTGCTAAGCTTCCCATGCCTAAATGCGTTAAGGACATTAGATCCTTCTTAGGACACGCTGGTTTTTATCGAAGATTTATCAAGGATTTTAGCAAAATTGCTAGGCCCTTGACTAATCTGTTAGCTAAGGATGTGTCCTTCACTTTCGATGCTGAATGCATGAATTCTTGGGAGAAGCTTAAGAGAGAGCTTATTTCTGCACCAATCATATCTATACCGGATTGGTCTAAGCCGTTTGAAATCATGTGCGATGCTTCCGATTTTGCCAAAGGTGCTGTCCTAGGACAACGCATTGATAACAAGCAGCATGTGATTTACTACTCTAGTAGGACTCTCAACGATGCTCAACTGAACTACACTACGACTGAGAAGGAATTCCTTGCAGTAGTGTTTGCCTTAGAGAAGTTTCGTCCCTACCTACTAGGGTCCAAAACCACCATTTTCACCGATCATTCTGCGCTTAGGTACCTCATGATGAAGAAGGATGCCAAGGCACGACTCATTCGTTGAATCCTCCTTCTTCAAGAATTCAATCTTGAGATTCAAGGTAAAAAAGGCGTAGAAAATGTCGTTGCTGACCATCTCTCCGGATCCCTAATTCTCCATGGAACGAATTACCCATAAATGAGGATTTTCCTGATGAAAATCTCTTAGCTATCTCTAGGGAACCTTGGTTTACTGATATAGTGAATTACTTAGTTACAAACCAAACTCCATCTCATTGGTCCAAAAACGATATATACCGGTTCTTATCCCAAGTCCGGTATTTCTTTTGGGAGGAACCGCATCTTTTTAAGTACTGTTCTGACCAAATTATTAGGAGATGCATTCTCGATGAGGAGGTTAAGAGTGTTCTATCCTTTTGTCACGAACTTGCATGCGGTGGCACTTTGGTCCCTGGAAGACTGCTGAAAAAGTGCTACAAAGTGAGTTCTATTGGCCAACCTTACTCAAAGATGCTTATGAATTTTGCAAGACGTGCCCTAGATGCCAGATGGTAGGAAGGATCTCAAAACGAAATATGATGCCCCTCAACCCAATTCTAAAAATAGAGCTCTTTGATGTTTGGGGCATCGACTTTATGGGTCCATTTCCTAATTCATTTGGAAACCAATACATATTGGTTGATGTGGATTATGTGTCCAAGTGGGTAAAAGCCATTCCTTATAAAACTAATGATAACAAAGTTGTCATAAAGTTTTAAAAGAGAACATTTTTTCACGCTTCGGAACCCCTCGTGCTATCATCAGTGATAATGGCACTCACTTTTGCAATAGATTAGTTGAAGCTCTTATGCAAAAGTATGCCATAACTCACAAGTTGTCCACATCTTATCATCCTCAAAACAGTGGACAGGTTGAGGTTTTCAATAGACAAGTCAAGCTTATCTTGGAGAAAACTATGAACTAAAACCGGAAAGATTGGTCCATCAAACTTGTAGATGCCCTATAGGCCTACAGGACCGCTTTCAAGACGATTCTAGGAATGTTTCTTTATAGGTTGGTCTATGGCAAAGCTTGTCGCCTGCCCGTTGAGTTAGAGCACCGGGCCTTATGGGCAATCAAGCAGTTGAATTTCGACTTGACTAAGGCCGGTGACCTTCGGAAGTAACAAATTTCCGAATTAGAGGAGTTAAGAAATGAGGCCTATGAAAATGCTAGGATCACTAAAGATAGAGTTAAGATTTTTCATGATAAACACATCATAAGAAAAACCTTTGTCCCTGGAAAAAAGTCTTACTCTATAATTCTAGGCTTCATCTTTTTCTAAGAAAATTAAAATCAAGATGGACTGGGTCATTCGTTGTAAAAACTGTATTTCCACACGGTGCAGTATAGATCAGTGACACCAAGAATGGAAATGACTTTAAGGTAAATGGTCAACGCCTTAAACCTTTTTGGAATCGGTGCCAGTAAATGAAACGGCTATGGGTCTTTTTGATCCAGTGTATCAGTAACTTTCCTCTATTCCATTTTATTTCATGCATCTATGTTGGCCCAGTGGCCTTCCACTCTAGTTTTGATGATGATTAACTCATGTAGTTATAGTTTAATAATAATCTTGTGATGTTTAGTTTCAGACATTTTGCCAAGATATTAGTAGGTGATTAGCTTCAACAAAGATGTTTTGGAAGCTTTCACATGGTGATTCAAGAGCCCGAGCATCAAAGATCATATATAGCACTCGTTGGAGTCAAGCTCGGTGGATCACGATTTGGATCAAGTCGACTTGGAGACGGCTCTCTACAAGAAGATCTCGGTACATAGTTTAGTTTAGTTTAGATCTATTTGTAAAGATTAGATAGTGTGTTATGCTCAAGTTCACAACACACACACTTGTTTAAGTTTTCATGTTATTAGTTTTCGGTTTTGGTTTAACCGATCTTGGTTTTCATGAATAGATAGTATCAAAATAAGTTTACATGGTTTTATGTATATTAGATATGTTCTATATACATGTATACTCCATATCTTAGACAAACTTATTTTGATATGCCCATTCATGTGTTTGGAGTTTTGTATTTTAACAAAACATATTTTTGGATTTAATATCAAAAACATGGATATATATATGTTTCATGTATATTGGATTATATCCATATACAACATCCCTAAAAGTTGTTTAAGTATCATGTTTTTGTATTTGAATGAGTTTTAGACAAAGCGAATTTTCAATTCAAAAATCCAAGTTTTGGAAAATACGGTTTTTGGTTTTTGGCAAAATTTCCATAACACAAAAATGGTTCAAATTGTTTGAAATATGTGTTGAAATTTTTCACACATGTTTGTATATCAATGTATTATACTAAAACTATTTTTGTGAATTTTTAGAGATTTTATGGGATTTATTTGGTAAATAAAAACTCTATTTTTAAATCCCTAATTCAGAACTGCCAGGCTCTGGCGGTCGACCGCACGGTCGACTGGACCAGGAGCCGGTCGACCGTAATGGTCGACCGGACGTGCACAAGAACATACACGCAGCTAGCCCCTTGGGCCGGTCGACCGACTGAAGGCAACCCACTCTCGGGTTGCCCCGGTCGACCGGGTGGTCGACCGGCTAGAGAGCCTTTGCTCTCTGGTTCAGGGCCCGGTCAACCGGGAGGTCGACCGGAAGGCTCAACGGTCAGAAAATTGACCGTTGGCCGGTCGACCGGAAGGCCATTTTTGGCCTAGTCTGCTGCCAACGGGCAGATTCTTTTGGGGGGTTATATATACCCCATTTGAGAGCTGTTTTGGCTAAGGTTTTTAGAGAGAAAAATTTCAAATCTTTTCTAGTATTTTAAGCAAAAAGTTTTTGGTTCAAAATTCCTATTCTCTATTTGGTTTTAAAGTGTTTGATATTTCAAAGAAAATAATCTTTTGGGAATTGATTTTTGTTCTAAAAATTCTATATCTATTTGGTATTTTTCCCAAGTGATTTTCTTTGATTAAAACACTTTGTTTTCTCACACTTGAGCTTACATACAATCCTATCTATTAGGATCTTTGTTTTTGTGAGAAAGAGATAGTTTGTGGTTGTGGAAACCACCAAGTTGTAAACCCTCCTTATTTGTGTTATCCCTCTTGTGTAGAGGTTGATTTTGGAGTGGTGGTTGGCTCCTTCTAGTGAGAGGTAGAGATTTGTATTTAGCTCCCTCTAGTGAGAGGTGGAGGCTCGTGTTGGAATCCCTCAAGTGTGAGGTGATTGATTTGTATTGGCTAAGTGCCTAACCCTCTAAGTGTAGAGGTATTTGTTGTTAGTTGTGCCTTGCCTCTAGTGAGAGGTTGTATTCAGTTGAGATAGGAGTTGTGTACTCCCGGTTGTATTGCCCCAAATCCTCAGTGGAGGTTCCCTGTGTGGGAATCCTGTGTGGATGAGTTAATGGATTGGAAATCCTTCTGTGTGAAGGCGGGGACGTAGAGTTGTGAGCTCGAACCTCGAAACAAATCTCGTTATTTGGTTTGATCTATTGACTCTAACTCTCTCTCTTTTATATTGTGCCTTGCATCATTTCATATTGCTCATTCATATATTATATGCTTGGCTTGTTTGTGTGTGCCTCACTTGTGTCTAACCACGAGGGCTTCATATAGCACCTCAACTCTTATTCAGAGGAATCAAGAGGAGTTAGCCCAGAGCCCTTCACCGGGAATTCGGCTACACTCGTTGGTTATATTAAGTGTGTTGTAAATTAGTTTTTAATTCCGCATTAGTTGACCATTAGATTAGCCTATCACCTATTCACCCCCCTCTAGGTGATTTCAATTGGTATCAGAGCCTACGCTCCTGATATTGGGTTTAACCACCTTGGAGTGTGATCTTGGTTTGCTAATCTAGTATTTGCTTTTGCACACTTTTCTTGTTTGCACACACTCATGGATTGCTTGACCCCTCCCATGTTTGATGTCTCCAACATTGACATGTGGAAATTTAGGATGTCCATGTACTTGAAAACCCTAGGCTTGCATGTTTTCCTTGCCGCTACCAAGAAATCCTATCTTGGTAATAGCAAGCATATAGAGGCCAATGCACAAGCCCTTGAGGCACTTAGAAGCACGCTTAATAAAGAATATCTTTTTATGGTTTCTAACTGTGATTCCGCCTTTGCAGTGTGGAATACGTTGATCTCCTCCGAGCTTCAATTGCCAATCCAAATGGAGGATAAATCTAGTGAAGAATCCGAACAACAATGCTACATGGTCCAAGGGAATGACTCCCTTGAGGTATATTTAGAATCTCAATTAGATTGTGATGAAGCTAGTTCTTCTTGTGATGATTATGTTGATCCCAATGCCTTGAATGAAGAGCTATCAATTGTATGTGAAAAATTATTAGAAAAATATAATCTTTTAAAAAAGAAGACTTTTGCATTAAATAAAGAAAATGAAAATTTGTCTTCTAAACTTGACTTGGTTTTACAAGAGAAGGAAGAGATTTCAAGTGAACGTGACTCACTTAAATTCCAACTAGAACTTGCCCTAAAGAAAAAAGAGTTTTTGAAAAATAAAAATGATTGTAATGATGTTTTAAAGAAAAATGAGGCTTTATCTTTAAAAGTTAATTTTGTTTTAAAAGAAAATGATTCTTTGAAAAACAAAATTGATTTGATTTCAAAAGAATTAGAAGGTTGTTTAAAGAAAAATGAATCTTTGAAAATTGATATTGATTCACATGTTTGCCATGCTAGTGTAGCTTCACTTTCTAGCTCACTTATTGCATGCTCCACTTCTTCTAAAATTGAAAATGATATAAATTTGTTAAAGAAGAATATGGATTGTTTGGGCTCCACTTTGAGCCATTGTGCTTTGAACCACTCACGCTTGGAATTCATGTTTCGTAAGAAACATGTTCCATCTATGTATGCACACTATCCACGGCATACACATGCTCCTCACGGACACACCCATAACACGATGTATGCTCATGTGTACACTTGTACACTTTGTGGATGTAAGGGCCACCTTGCTAAATTTTGCTATGATAAGATACATGATGTAAATTTAGCAACTAAATTTGTTTGGGTTAGGAAAGGTGCTAACCCCCATGGACCCAAAAGAGTATGGGTACCAAAGACCACCCCTATTGTATTTGATATAGGTGTAGGCTCTCGCATGACGTGAGAGCGATGGTGCCTTGAAGTGGATGCGTTCCGAGCTTAAAGAGGACAATTTGGATGCATCAGTTTCAAGGGGAGTTTGGTGGAAAGGACCACCATTGTTTTGGAGACATGGAGAGTTACCCTCATGCTTTTAGTAACTATCTCTAACTCCCATTTATATTTACATGCTTTCATATCATTGATTTTAGTATGTTTTTGATGTTTTATGATTAGTATGCTATAAGCCATGATATTTAGATTAGTGATATATATGATTAGCATTTGAGACACCCATGTTTATATGGATTTATATTTAGTGTTCTCACTTTAGTTTAACTAGCATGCATGTCCTAGTTCTAACACATGTACATATACCATAATGATCATATATGTTTTGATTTCTATGCTTCATGTTTTGATTACATGTTTAGATGTTAGTTTTTATTAAAACGTGGATATATACTTGTACATCTAGTGAGTTACAAATAGATTATTACATATTTGTACTTGAAAGCTCATTTGTACTCTTTAAATGTACTAGTATAACTTATTTTTGATGATTCATACATTTGACTTGTATTCCTATTTTGTACATGTTTTCAATGTTTATGTTTAACTTCATGTATATGTCTATCTTGTCTAAACTATTAGTTATACATATACATCCTTGAGCCACTTGCCTTCATGCATATACTTTCGTGGACTCGTTTATATTTGGATATGTATGTATACTTTAGTTTGTACAAAACATATATATGCCTAGAAGATTAAATTGTGTTGATGATTTTCATGTTTTAAAAAATTTCATGTTTTGAGCTAGATTGTCTATTTTCATGATGATATGTCTCAGATAACACTTGTACACTCTCTTTTTGATGTTTTCACATGACTTTGTTTTCATGAGTATGATATATGCCTATATGGATTTTGAGTGTTTAGTAATCATGTGATTTACATATTTTTCATGAAATATAATTTTGTTTTATTCCTTGCTTGAAAGATTTCGTACTAGTTTACAAATTTTTCATATAACTAGTTCGTATTCTTCATTTTGGTAGAGTTTTCAAATATACTATATTTTCAAACCTATTTTTGAAAACTCCTACCCATTTAAGGGCGGTTGGTTGGGCGACCATACCTTATATGCTCATTATTGAAAATCTATTTAAAACATGTGCATGAAATGGGTGGTAGGAAGTATGAGTTATACACTTGACCTTATTATAGTTTCAATTTGTATCATTGGATTTTTTTTTCAATTGGTATCACTATTGACATCATTTTTTATACTCATATATGTTTTTATATATGTATGCTTGCATTTCAAATAGTATCAATTTCGATTGGTATTTATCTTTCCATACATATATATGTGTTTTTATTTGTGCTTACTATATCCCTATATCCTTGAGCACAAATTTTAGCCATGCTAAGCTTGATTTCTTAAATGCCTATTATATTTCAATTGATTATTTTTCAATTGGTATCCTATACAAGCTTATGCATATTTTCTATTGGTTTTTCATAAAGAGGGAGAAAATTCATGTTTTACATTTCAATTGGTATTTATATTTCAAATTGGTTTTGTTATTCTACTCCCACACTTTATGATGAAAAGGATTGAAAAATTAATATTGACTTTAGTTTGGTATCATATGCTTCCTATGAAAAATATCTTTAATTGGTTTATGTTTTTCAAATTGGTATCAAAAAGTGCAATATATTTCAATTGGTATCAAGATGTTTGTTTGAATTCCAATATGTTATTTTCTTTCAATTGGTATTCTTCAAAAATTGTTGATTAGTTTACCTATTTGCTTATTTTCAATTGGTATCATGATGGACTTAATTGATATATATATTTTAATTGGTATCATAATGTTTTGGTTTGTTTCACCCCTTGGAGTATTTTTTTTGACAAAAAGGGGAGAACATGTTTTATTGTTTTCTTTGACCCCTTTGTTGGTGATTGACAAAAAGGGGGAGAAGTATTTGAGTTTATATGCATGTTCATTATTTATATTATTGATTATCTTCCTAATTAGTATCAAGAGCTTTTATTGCTCTTATTGATGAAGTTTTTATTTTTTCATTTAATTGGTATCAAGAGTTTCTAATGATTATCTTTCATTTGGGATTAAGAATTTTTTTTATTTGATTGGTATCAAGAGCTTACTTTTTATTTGATTGATATTAAGACCTTTATTTTTTATTTAATTGGTATCAAGAGCTTTTATTGCTTTAATTGATAAAGTTTTCAAATTGAAATGATTATTGATATCAAGATCAATTAATTAAGAACATGTTTATTTTAAAAAAAAGGAAAAGGAATTTATTTTAAAAAGGTTTGGTATCAAGAATATGTTCATTTCATTGTTTTATGCATGCTTATGCATATTCATGTTTATATATTTATTGTTTAATTCTATGCATGAGTTAAGGGGGAGCTTCTTTGAAGCTTAACTTTAATCCATGCATATATAACTCCATGAGTTTTGTCATCATCAAAAAGGGGGAGATTGTTGGCCCAGTGGCCTTCCACTCTAGTTTTGATGATGATTAACTCATGTAGTTATAGTTTACTAATAATCTTGTGGTGTTTAGTTTCAGACACTTTATCAAGATATTAGTAGGTGATTAGCTTCAACAAAGATGTTTTGGAAGCTTTCACATGGTGATTCAAGAGCCCGAGCATCAAATATCATATATAGCACTCGTTGGAGTCAAGCTCGGTGGATCACGGTTTGGATCGAGTCGACTTGGAGACGACGCTCTACAAGAAGATCTCGGTACATAGTTTAGTTTAGTTTAGATCCATTTGTAAAGATTAGATAGTGTGGTATGCTCAAGTTCACAACACACACACTTGTTTAAGTTTTCATGTTATTGGTTTTCGGTTTTGGTTTAACTGATCTTGATTTTCATGAATAGATAGTATCAAAACAAATTTACATGATTTTATGTATATTAGATATGTTCTATATACATGTATGCTTCATATCTTAGACAAACTTATTTTGATATGCCTATTCATGTGTTTGGAGTTTTGTATTTTAACAAAACATATTTTCGGATTTAATATCAAAAACATGGATATATATATGTTTCATGTATATTGGATTATATCCATATACAACATGCCTAAAAGTTGTTTTAAGTATCATGTTTTTCTATTTAAATGAGTTCTGGACAAAACGAATTTTCAATTCAAAAATTCAAGTTTTGGAAAATACGGTTTTTGGTTTTCGGCAAAATTTCCATAACACAAAAATGGTTCAAATTGTTTGAAATATGTGTTGAAATTTTTCACACATGTTTGTATATCAATGTATTATACTGAAACTATTTTTTTGGATTTTTAGAGATTTTATGGGATTTATTTGGTAAATAAAAACTCTGTTTTTAAATCCCTAATTCAGAACTTCCAGGCTCTGGTGGTCGACCGCACGGTCGACCAGACCATGAGCCGGTCGACCGTAACGATCGACCGGACGTGCACAAGAACGTGCACGCAGCCAGCCCCTTGGGCCGGTCGACCGAGCGGTCGACTGACGGAAGGCAACCCACTCTCGGGTTGCCGCTGTCGACCGGGCGGTCGACCGGCCAGAGAGCCGTTGCTCTCTAGTTCAGGGCCCGGTCGACCGGGCGGTCGACCAGAAGGCTCAACGGTCAGAAATTGATTGTTGGCCGGTCGATCGGCCGGTCGACCAGAAGGCCATTTTTGGCCTAGTCTGCTGCCAATGGGCAGATTCTTTTTGGGGGTTATATATACCCCATTTGAGAGCTATTTTGGGTAAGGTTTTTAGAGAGAAAAATTCCAAATCTTTTCTAGTGTTTTAAGCAAAAAGTTTTTGGTTCAAAATTCCTATTCTCTATTTGGTTTTAAAGTGTTTGATATTTCAAAGAAAATAGTCTTTTGGGAATTGGTTTTTGTTCTAAAAATTATATATATATTTGGTGTTTTTCCTAAGTGATTTTCTTTGATTAAAAACACTTTGTTTTCTCACACTTGAGCTTACATACTATCCTATCTATTAGGATCTTTGTTTTTGTAAGAAAGAGATAGTTTGTGGTTGTGAAAACCACCAAGTTGTAAACCCTCCTTATTTGTGTTATCCCTCTTGTGTAGAGGTTGATTTTGGAGGGTGGTTGGCTCCTTCTAGTGAGAGGTAGAGATTTGTGTTTAGATCCCTCTAGTGAGAGGTGGAGGCTTATGTTGGAATCCCTCAAGTGTGAGGTGATTGATTTGTATTAGCTAAGTGCCTAACCCTCTAAGTGTAGAGGTGTTTGTTGTTGGTTGTGCCTTGCCTCTAGTGAGAGGTTGTATTCGGTTGAGAGAGGAGTTGTGTACTCCCGGTTGTATTGCCCCATATCTCAGTAGAGGTTCCCTATGTGGGAGTCCTGTGTGGATGAGTTAGTGGATTGAAAATCCTTCTGTGTGAAGGCGGGGACGTAGAGTTGTGAGCTCGAACCTCGAAACAAATCTCGTTGTTTGCGTTTGATCCATTGACTTTAACTCTCTCTCTTTTATATTGTGTCTTGCATCATTTCATATTGCTCATTCATATATTATATGCTTGGCTTGTTTGTGTGTGCCTCACTTTTGTCTAACCACGAGAGCTTCATATAGCACCTCAACTCTTATTCAGAGGAATCAAGAGGAGTTAGTTCAGAGCCCTTCACTAGAAATTCGGCTACTCTCGTTGGTTATATTAAGTGTATTACAAATTAGTTTTTAATTCCGCATTAGTTGACCATTAGATTAGCCTATCACCAATTCACCCCCCTTAGGTGATTTCAATCTATACATTTCTTTCATACATTGGGGACAATGCATGAGGTAAGTGTGGGGGAGGGTTCTAACATGACTGATATAAAAAAAAAAAAAGAAATATATATATATATAAAAATTTTTTAAAGGTTAGAATAATATTTTGATATATTTTTTTGTAAGAAATTAAGTCAATTTCAAGGAATAGGAAAATCATAATTAGGATTTCTTATACTTGGTCAAAGTCAGATGACTTGTTTGATTTTTAGGGTTAGGAAGAAAATTTGTGAAAGTAATTGTCTTGATATTTACCTTGATGAAATATGCACACTAAATACAATAACACACTTAGGGTTTAAAAACAAAGACTCTTATGCCTTATAAAAAAAATATGTATGAAAAAGAAAAAAAAATAAGCAAATCTAATTATTGATTAGCTAGGTGCTTTGGCCTAAGCAAGCCTTGGTATTTATGCAAAAGATAATTAGATAAGTTTGTAAAATATATATATATATAAATCCTCTGATTAAGCTGGGTATTTGTGCCTCATGAAGCATAAGTATTCACACCCAAAAGGGGTACATTTTATAAATAAAAATCTTGGTTTCGTGGCCTGGTCTACTCGAGTGTTTAAGTCCTTAGAGGTGTTTTCTCACCTGGTGCCCTAAAACTGTCCGGTTTGGGTGTCACCGACTAAAGGCTCGTTACATGGGCAGATTAGAAAGCCTAATGAAATTGAGGAATAAATTCCACCAAAAATAAATATAAATAAGGCATAGGAGTTATGTTTAAAACCCTTAGTCAACTTCACGGTCACATATATTGCATATACATTGTCTCTTTACCATACTTTTTAGCTAATAAATACTATTAATAAGTCTTCTTTTTCTTTGTTAAATGTAGGCCCAATTGCTAAAAGAAAGGAAAGAGAAACAAGCCCAAAGGTCCACAAAAATATGATTTAATTCAGAATAAATTTGAAATCAAGGAATCAGGGCAAAATCTTGGCATATCAGAGAGGTTGAAAATCGGTTGAAAAGAATCCTCCCAAATCAAGCGATTAAAGCCAACAATCAAAGGCTGTTTCGTCAAATCCTGGAGCAGAAACTAGAAAACCAGAAGAAGATACAGGAGAATCATCAAACCAGGAGAGCCACCCAATTGGGTGTGGCCAACTGGCCACACCAGGGTTGCGGAAACGCGGCCCTAGCCGCGTTTTCGCGGCTTGGTTGTGTCAGTTGGGGAGCGTTTGCTCCCCCAATCTTCTCAGGATCTCCCCCCTCTGGTTTTTCCTATAAATACCAGTTTCAACAGAGAAAAAAGGAGCGAAGACTAGGATTAGAATTTTTGTTTATATTTAAGGTTTAGGCTCTTTGTTAGATAGTACAAAAGTTGTATTTTTATTTTGCAATTTGTAGTTCAGTACAAACTTGTGAGAGAGAGGAATTGAGTGCTTGTACCTTGAAGATTGAAGTGACATCAATACAAGAATCGAGCTACTTTTTCTTTCACTCATTTTACGGTATGTCTTGCGTTATTTACTTGCATTTTTCTTTGTCTTCCATGAGTAGCTAAATCGGTTTTCTGGGCTCACTATTATACCTCTCTCCAATTCTTCTTCTCTTCTGATTTTAATGAAAAACCTAATGAATCATTTACATGCCTAACTTAAAGCCTTTCTTCTTGAAAGTGTTCTTGAAGGCACATGAGGATGGGTTTGGATTTTTAAACTCCTACTTCTTTTAAGAACGTCTCTTGAACTTTTTTTATCTCATGCTTAAACTTCTTGATGATTTAACATTCGATTCAAAATGGGTTCTTAAAGAAAAGAGTGAACTTTTCCAACTATCTTATATGCTTTACTTCAAACTTTCTAAAGTCAACCTTAAGTTTTGCCTATGATCAAGTTGAGGCACTAAGGATTTCAATAGAAGAATAAACGGTTGAGTAGTGAGATAGTGAGCCCAGATTTTCTTCTTTATTAAAATCAACCAAACAATTTTCAAGCTTTTCAAATCACCTTCTCCAAAGCCTTCTCCAAAGTTGCAATTTCTCTTTTAATCATCTACTTCTTCCATTCTCTTTTCAATTAAAAAATGGGCACAATTCTTTGTTATTAAATGAAACACCGAAAAGCTTTCATCGCATTCCTCCTCATGGACACGACCCGTTAGCCACAAGCTACACGTTAACTTCTTAACTCTTTGATTTTTGCAATCATAGGGATCCTGACGCCCAATGGCTACAGTCGCTCTGGATCGCCTAGGGTTGTACTTGGTCTACATCTTGGGAGAATAGGTCAAGACATCCCGATTGGCGAAAATTCAGGTATGGCTCAGATGTTCCTCAACCAGTTTATCAAGGTTCAAGATAACTACCAGTGACAGATTTTAGGGCTTCAGGCTGGGTACATCCTGCTCAAAAGTCATGGTGAAGGGATTTGAAGTTATACGTCTTAAAGCACTTTGATGCGGATCTGAAGTAGCTCAGACATCACAAGGCGGGTAGAGCAACATGACATGGGATCGAGATAAGCGTGCCCAACTTCTTTGCCATCTTTGAGCTGTACTGTCCAGCTTCATGGACCTTCTTCAATCTTGTCGAGGAATTAGGATTGGCGCTGCATGACATGTGAGAAGTGTCTAATGCCATATGAGGAGTATTTTCCTTGCACGATGGAATTGGAGCAGTTGAAGAAGGATGATTCGGAGATATTTGAGACGTATCAGGAGTTGATTTGTCACTTTACATTTGCATGGATGTCCATAATGCTCGAGGGAATGTGAATGGGATGAAAGTTTGGGCAGATTTCCTATTTCGTGTCCTGGATGGTGCCCCGGAGGAAGTTTAATTTCCAATATCAGATGATGACATCATCTGGATGATGGTGTCTAGTGGACATGTAGATGTCGTCATGGATGAAGATGATGGCATCTATGAAAAAGGTAAAAAGTTGAAGAGCTTCCACCACCAGGCGAGCCAATCTATGTCCAGGAAAGTCTTTCTTGCTAGCTTCTTATCGGTCCAGCTGAAGAAATATGTAATTTTGTCTCCACCGCATGATGGAATTCTATCATGGGTGCTTTTCCTTGCTGTTCAGCTTGCTTATGGTAAACCCCTTGAACTACTCCACGTCATGATCTACTGTATCCAGCGAGGTCTTCGGGCGCTGATAGAAGCTTTTTGCAGGCTGCCAGCTACCAAGAGAGGCAAGGGGGCAAGTTTTACCCCATAACAGACCTTGTCCTAAGGTTAAGATGCCCTATACATACTTGATGGCGTGGTTCGCGATGCACTATCCCGCCATCATTCAACCGGGAGAAGAACTACCAGAGGATGTCCGTTTTGTGCATCTCCGCCAATTCAAAAAATCACAATGAGAGCAAAGTTATATAGCCAGGGTACGGAAGCTGATACATCGCTTCGACGCGTATAGTTTATTCCGATGTTTTCCTTCCATTCCAGGTGCTGGATATGGCAAAGAGTTCCACGGTGTCAAGGATAGGAGATCTTCACGTGGACAAGGTATATTCAAGTGGTTCGTCAATATCAGGCAATCCTACTTGGTATATCGATACGAGGATATATACTATCTGGAGCCATATGCACCCAGCCGCTTTGTTCACTATTTCGGGTATGACCAATCCTCGCCTGGCCTTCATGGATAGCTTGATCGACGGTGCAAGAGCTTGGAAACACTTTATCATTGGCTGCACCGAGGACCGCTTCTATATGCCACTTAGAACTCCTAATCTTCTGATGTCGTTAGGGTTCTGTCAGTGGTACAAAGCATCAAATTCTAACCCGTCAGGGTTCAATATCAACCCGTCTGGGACCAAGTACATTTTCTAAGCGACTGAAGTATAGAGGGATAGAGCTTCACCAGGGAAGTGAGTTCGGGTCCCAGGCCTCCTAGAATTCTTGGCTGAAGTCGGTAGTGAAGCTTCAGGTATCGAGAGTCCTTGCTTTGAGGATGTTGCTAGCAGTAGAGCTACTCAAGAAGCTCCTAGTGGAGCAGGCAAAGCTTCGCTTGAGGAAGGGGAAGAGGAAGAAGACCTCAACATGCACTTCGAGCAAAAGCAGAAGGATCTTAAGCCAAAGGAGTTTACTCATAAGGAGGAAGGTGCCTGATCGTAAGAAACAAGTGGCAAAGAGGGCTCGCCGAGGCACTAGGAAGGTTTCTACTACTGTAAAAAGCGAGTTAGTGGCAGAAGTTTCTCCTTCCAATCCTTTAATCATCAGATTGCCTAGACGAAGAGGGACTCAGAGGGAGCCTGCTTAGGTTCCCAGTAAGCTTGATTTTCTTCACACCATTTTCCTGTATCCTTTTTACTTTTGAAAATAATTATTTTATTTCTTAATCTCAGATGTATGCAAGGAAACTCATGGTATAGGAAAAGAAAAACTTGATGATCTCTTCCACTATAAGGAGGGGGATAAGGTGACATACTTTGTCTCTGAAGGCCTTGAAGACCAAGAGCTTGATGTTAGGCCTTCTGATGAGGATGCCACTGCTTCTAAAAAAGGTGATGTAACCACCCAGGGAGATGAAACCGAGGACGTGAAGATTCTAGAGATCCCTGAAGAAAGAAGATCGATTGTCAGCCACTTGCTGGGGAATTAGCTACCGGGGAGGCCCATGTTGAAACCACCATTGTCGAGAGTGTTATGCCTCCTGAAATTGCATTAGAGGATGTGACCAGAAGCGAGGTGAACTCTCATAGAGTTCCTACTGTCGAGGTATCTTCCGCTTACATAACGGTTGCTGAGGCTACTTCCATGAGGGTTACCTAGACAGCCTAAGCTATGATGATCAGCACTGAGGTTGCTACTGCTGACACCTCAGCTCCTTCAGGTAATGATTATAACAGTCCAACAATCAATTTTCATATGTTGTTTTTAATCTCAGAGCTTTTGCAGAAAACCTAAAGTTAAATTCTCCAATCATGGGGCCATCCCAGGAGGAGACAACTACATCCATCATATTGGACAGTGCGGGGATTGATGTCCTTTATCATAGCATCATTCAACATCAACCCTTGTCAATTGACGACTTAATGGTAACCAACGGGGCAGCGTCTGCTTCTTCCACCGTGCCAGCTATGAAGCAAAATGGGCTTCAGCTTGAGTCCACCAGCAAGCCGGTCTCCATTTTCGCCACATCTTCAGTTCTAGCAACTACTGGTTTGCAAGTTATTATAAACCCAAACACTCTAATGCTGGTTGTTGAGCCAGACTCAGTGATTACCAGCCCTACTTTCTTATAGCCAGCACGCTTGTCTCTATAAAGACTCCTCCTCGGATGCTGATGCTTGTTTCCTCTGATCCACAGACGGCTGCCCCTACAACGCCTTCAATGATTGTGACCACCAAAATAACAGAGACTTCTCCTTTAAGGCTCTCTCGCTCGCCCAGGGTGATAGAAGTAGGAAGAAGTTCATGGCTAAGATGATCGACACCTTCTACAAGGGTTTAAAGTGATGCATCTCTTTGGTGTTGAAAGGTTCAACCTGTCCGTTTGAGTTTCTGAAGGTGGTCCTCAGTTGGAATATAGAGACCATTAGAGACTTTGGAGAAACTGATCAGGCTGCCTTCGTGGAGCTAATAGTGGAAGATTTCAAAAAAAATGTGGGCGAGTGGCATCGCCTGAATAGCTCGGATTTGACTTCCTTCGTTGAAGAGGAGATCAAGCGTCTCTCTAATATATGCAGAGATGCAAAAGGAAATGAAAGCAGAGTCCCAGGGTTGAAACTCTGGAGGGTGAAAAGGTCAAGATTACTGATACAATTGATGCTTCCAACAACGCACTTGCAGATGCCAATGAACAGCTTAAAAAGACAGAGGTAATGATAAAAGGGCCAACTTTCTCATATTTAAAGCTGGGCCGGTGCGTACAGCGGAGACTGCTCGGCTAGGACAGCTGAACGCCCAAAACGATTAACTTCTTAGCTAGAGGTAGGAAAGAGAGCAGCGATAGCGGAGATTCAGGCTCCCTTGGCTCGACTGGCAGCTTTTAATCAAGAAGATCTGAAGTCAGAGGCTCTCGCCAAGGCTGAAGAGAATAAGAAAAAATCTATCTTCTGTTGAGAATAAACTCAGATTATATGAGAGAGAAGCTTAATGTATGGTCAATGTATCTCTTCTTTGAATCATAAAATAGTTGCTTTTGACTTATTTGCTCTTCTCAATGTCTTCTTTCTTGATTGCTTATGCAATTACCTATAGGTAATATGGGTCTCCCATAGAGGAAAATGTGGCATACAAGTTCTTTAAAAGAACTAAAATGGGTGAAATATCACCAAGTAGAATTCCCGAAGGAATTATAATTTTGACTGAAAATTATTCAGAGGTTAAGAACATGATAAAATCAGTCAAATATGAGAATCTACTAGGGATTAAAGATGGTAGATCTAAGAATTCATCTGTTCAGAGGTAATATACATATAACAGGTTAGAAATCACTAGAAAGAGGGTTTACTGTTTAGAGATGATAAATCAGACATAACAATGAGAATAGTCCCTACCAGACTGGGAAGTTAAATCTTAGTATCCGTCAGTTCAGAGGTGACAAACTGGACATAACTGATTAGGAATCACCAGACATGAAGCCTTGTCATTCAGAGGTAACGAACTAGATATAAATGATAAAGAAGGGTGAGACTAGGTATTCATCGTTCAGAGGTTACGAACCAGGCATAACCGATTAGAGATTACCAAACTCAGAGTGTTTATTATTTAGAGGTGATGCACTGGACATAATAGTAAATGAAAGGTTAAACTCAGTTTTAGGAACCCGTTTTTAAAGAGGTGATAAACAGGATATGATAGACTATGACATACTAAATTCCAAATCCGCTGTCAGAGGTAGTCGTATTAACTTAGCATGTAGCCCACTGGGGACTGCAAGGGTGAATTGGATCTACGCACCTATCAGTTCAGAGGTAATTTGGACATGACCAGCAAAGAGACACCAGGCTTGCAATTCGCTGTTCAGAGGTAGTCGATTAACTTGACAGCGAGAACTCCTGGCCCTGACGGGGAAGGAGAACAAGGTTATGAACTCATTTGTTCAGAGGTGGTTAACTGATTAGTCTACAATTATGCATTTTTTATGTCACATTTTCCCACCAGTTTATGAATAAATAGTCGGTGTAATACGTGTTTTGGTCTATATTGCAGGTACAACCAAAGTTCAAGGGCAAACATGGAATAAGAGGCTAATTCAGCTCAATTTATGCTAATTAATCCCGCATTACTTGGAGGCCAAGCAAGGGATCATCTAGAAGATACATTGAACCTAGCCTCTAGCGCACATCAGACGGATCTGCGGTCGAAATTACCCGAAATTGGATATATCTGGAAGTAGCTAGAAGCCAGACGAACGCGCGGACCAAAATCTGGGACCCACCTCCCTGGAATTGCCGCAAATCCGCGGCAATCCGCGCAGGGTAGCCACGCGTCGATTTTCGACGCGTGGCTCCGTTTCGTCTTCTGGAGCCTTCTTCTGCCTATAAATACTCCTGCAATTGCCCAGAGCGCGAGGAGTCTTCGTTTTTAGGAGTAGGTGCAGATTTTAGGAGAGATTTAGTGTAGTGTAGGTGCTTTTCATTTCTCTTCTCTTGTATTTTCATTTGTTTGTAGATCATTGTAGTAGGGCTGAGTGATTCATAGAGAGAGAGATAGTGAGGGATTGATGTAATAGAGAGTGACACTCTATGTAAAGGTACCTCCTTTCTTTTCCATTATAATCTCCTTCATCTTCTACATGATGTTTTGTTTCTAGTTTTTCTTCTCATGGCAATCTAACTACTAACCACTAACCTATCTAACCACTTACTTGATAATCCACATGAATCGGGTTGCCTCTACAAGGCCTTGTTCTTGCAAGAGCCATTGATGGCCAAAGATGATGGGTTCTAACATCTAACTTGCTAACTTGCTAACTTGCTAACCAAGCTAACTCTCTTTTACTTCATGCTCTTTTATTTCTAGCATCTAACTTGCTAACCAAGCTAACTCTCTTATTTCATGCTCTTTTATTTCATGCTAGTAGTGTAATGAGTGATGCTTGTAATAGCTTGTTCTTGTTGCAATGTTGTGATTGTTATGAACCATCCATGAGCCATGCTTTGTATTGCTTCTTGAAGATAAGGATTGTGATGGCCGAGGATCAAAATGTGAGGCAACTATCTCGAAGAGGTTAGCATGGTTAGTGGAGTACTTAGTAGTTAGTAGCCATGAGTTTTCTTTTACCTTTGTTTTAGAAATTGTTTTCCAAATTCTTTTCTCATTTTTCTATCGGTGTTTTCATCGCCTTCTTAGTTCAACCTTGTTCCATCTTCTTCACTTCTCTTTTGATTTTTACATCGCCGTTTTCATCGCTCTCCTCACCTACCACATGCTTGTTTTCATTTTCTCATTCTTTTTCATTCTTTCAACATAGAAGAATTGTTAACATCTGACGTGACTAGAGACTGTTAATGCTTCTATCGCCTCCCTTCCCTGTGGATACGACCCGTTGAGCCAATGCTATAACGGAAGTATCGAGGGTATACTAAGCACATTCGAGCTTTTCATTTGATTTCATAAATACACATTTTGAGTGCTAGTTTCACCCCGATCATTAACTGGACATGACAATTTGAGTACCATAAAAAGGAAGAGATCTAGGCATCCATCATTCAGAGGTGATAAACTTGACATAACTGACTAGGAGTTACTAGACTCAGAGCCCTGCCATTCAGAGGTAATGAACTGGACATGACTTCAAAGAAGGGTAAGATTGGGTATTCATTGGTTCAGAGGTGATGAACTGGACATAACTGATTAGAAATTACCAAACTCGGAGTGTTTACTGCTCAGAGGTCATGGATTGGACATAACAATAAATGAACGGTTAAACTCAGTTTTAAGGACAAGTCTATTCAGAGGTGATAAACTGGACATGATAGGCTAAGACACATTAAATTCTAAATCCACTGCTAGAGGTAGTTGTATTAACTTAGCAGCTAGCCACTGGGGACTGCAAGGGTAAATTAAGATCTGGGCAACCATCTGTTCAGAGGTAATTTGGACATGACCAACTAAGAGACACTAGGCTCGCAATTCGTTGTTTAGAGGTAGTCGTATTAACTTGATAGTGAGAACTCCCAGGCCTGACGGGGGAAAGGAGGACAAGGTTATGGACTCGTCTGTTCAGAGTGGTTAACTAGACATGACAGTTTGAGTATCATAAAAAGAAAAAAAGATCTAGGCATCCATCAGTTAAGAGGTGATAAACTTGACATAACCAATTAGGAATTACCAGACTCAGAGCCCTGTCGCTCAGAGGTGATGACTGGACATGACGGCAAAAAAAGCAGTCCCTACCGGACTGAAAGATGAGACGTGGCTATCTGTAAATTAAAAGATAATATGGATATAACTGATTGAGAAGCCACCAAGCTCAGAGTGCTAACGTTCAGAGGTGATGAACTGGACATGACGGCAAAAAGAGTTCTTCTAGTGATTTGATTGTAAACTCCATGGGAAATTAGCATTTCCTTGGGGAATTATTTAGAAGAAATTATCAGAGGTATAATATTAACATGACAACCGAAGAGTCCATAGGGGACTGAAAAGGGTAATTATAGACTTTGAGGGGAATCAATTAGAAACTCGATGAGGAGTTAGAAAATGAATCCCATGATAAGTTATCGAGAGTTTAGTGTTATGTAAGATGTCAGAGGTAATCGTTAATGTGACATAAAGAACTCTATGGGGATTCGATAGGGAGATGATTGTTTCTTGAAAAGTTGTCAGAGGTACTCATTAACATAATAACCAAATTCCTTGCTGGGAAATCAGAAGGAGATTTTGTCCAGGCGACCGTGACAAATTCACCGCTGAGGATTTTGAAATTACTTGTCAGAGGTGTGATGTTAACTTGACAAGGATTCATTTACTGTTAGAGATGTTTAGAACATAACAACAATTTGAGTAGACCTATCATTCTATTGAAGAGAATGACAAGTGGAGTTTGATCCGCTGAGGATATTAGTAAGATCTGCTAGGGATATTCAAAGGTTTACTATTAGATGTGTGAGCTTTGAACATAACATTTATGATCTGTGATTCATCTTATTGAGAAAATGAATACAACCTTTTGTGATCCTACCATTCTATGGACGGGAATTGGTAGGAAACTTTGGTGGGAAAGGCCGGATCAGGTCCCTTAGAATTTTTAGGAAATCCTCAACTATCAACAGGTTTGGTATGCCTTTGCCAACTATCATTTGAGTTAGGCTAGCCATGCTATTCTCCTCAGCATGATGAGTTATCGAGGATTTTTTGTTAGGCTTAAACGCCAACTTTTTTCTCTATCTTTAACCATTAGAGGCATATGATTGTTCTATTACTTTAAGTAACATGGTGTAGTATGCTAAGTTTTGCTCTTCAAATGACTTCTGAAACCTCACTGGGGATTAAAGAAGTGAGTACAAACTCCACGAGGATTGGAAGGGAGAACTCAAGGAGTGTCAGCAGATATTTGTTAACATGAAATTAAGAGCCCGCTGAGGGAATTTGATATGCCCTGGTGTTTCGGAGGGATATCGGCGAGGAGCTAATATTCCTCATGGAATCCTTTCTAGTGTCTTTGACATTGACATCATCCAACATTGGCTCCTGATGCTTGATCAGCTCAATTCTGAGAGGGGAATACTATAGTCAGATCAATTTGACTAAATGATCATAGGTGTAATGTTAACTTGATCATGGATAGTATTTCTTCAAGAATTTTCTATTGATTTGCATCTGTAGGCTGTCCAAAAGTTACTGGAGGACAAGCCATTGAAAAGCAAAGTTTCAAGCTCTAGATGCGAGGGACTATCACCCGCGTCTCATCATCAAGGCGCGTCGGCCTGACACCCGCGTCTCAGCATCAAGGTGCGTCGGCCTATCATCCGCGTCTCAGCATCAAGGCGCGTCGGCCTGGAACCCGCGTCTTAGTTATAACCGCCTTGGTTAAGGGACCAATTACTGCCCACACGTAAGGGGGACCAGCTCCCATCGTGGCGTGTCTTTAGCAGGCACGTGGGTTGGTTACCGCCCATGTAGCGGGGAAGTTGGCTCTCATCGTGGAGTATTTTTAGGGCACGTTCACCTCCTAAGACCTCTATAAATAGCCCCGTCGCTATGAAAAAGGGGTCGGACCCTTGGTGATCAGAAGAAATGGAAGGGCATCAATAGACAGAAAGAGGCCGAGAGATATCAACAGGCGCGACACATACAGAGGGAGAGAGAGAGCTCGACTCTTCAAGCTAACTTGCTGCGTACAAGTTGCTCTTCGCCTACCTTCTCTTTTAGAGTTTTGGTAGACGGGGCTGAGTTACTCCTTCTACCTGCCAAGGAGAAGATTCCTGGACGGTCCAGACGGTCATCTGGTCAACGGAGAACAAGATTCACTCTCCACCGCCACACGAAGAACCCAGCACAAACAAAGGGGGGATTCAAGCTTCAACATCCTCCCTCCCTTGTAACCGGAAGATTAGTCTGTTGTAATTTTTCATCTGATTCAAGGAAATTTTACACCTCCTCTTTTTCCGCGTCCAACAAGAGATGGCGACTCTGCTGGGGACTACTTTCGTCACTGACGAACAGATCGTGGCGCAGGATGACGTCCTCCGTAAGGGGAAGATGGTCGAATCACTCGTCGTCGAGTTCGACCAGGCGAAATATGAAGAGTTTCTCTCTTCTGGCTCCAAGAGCCCAAAGACCCGCATCTGTCGCAGGGTCTCGGCGGGGAATGGCCCCGAAGCCCGACCTGAAGCTCTCTTGGGCGCCGCTGCTGCTGCTGCCCACTGTGCCCAGCAAAGTTCACGCGTCAACGCCTCTCAGAAGGCCCGCGTGATCCCAAGCACAGTTGCTGTTGCGACCAACTCCGGCGCACAGAAAACCCGCGTCAACGTCTCTCAGGAGACCCGCGTGGTTAAATTCCCTGATGTTCAACATCAGGATGTTGTTGGTTTCTCTCCACCTCCTCGACGCAACCGGAATGCTGAGCGTCGACAGAGGAGACGTGCGCGTCAACTGCAAGTTGGAACCGTTGGTTGTCCAACTGAGGCTAGACGCGACGTACAATCTCGCGCCTTACCCGCGCCACGTCCAATACGTGAAATCCGCGTTTGGCGCCCCAAACGCGCGACTCCTCAAGTTGAGTCCTCTGAAGACCAACTTACCAAGCGTTGAGACGAAGCTTCTACGTCTCGTCCAACGCAAGAAGCACGCGCCCACAGGCGTGGGGCCCAGCAGTCCATCCTCTCTCAAGTGTCTCTGCCCAGACGCACCAGGCAGCAACGCGAGATTCGCGTTTCATCTCAGCAGAGACGCCAGACGCGCGTTACACAGCCGCGTCGCGAGAACCGCGTCCCGATGCCCGCGTCCAGGCTGTACAACACATGGATGCCTCCCGTCTTCGACGTTGCGAGGCTAATCCTTCAATCCCCCTACCATGGATTTGAGGGATTACTTGACAAAGAAAAAAGAAGTGCCATCAGGTCACTTCGGCATGCTGCTGCCAACGGCTTATCTCCATACTCTCTGGATGCCATTGCGAATCAGGCGTGAACCAGCAGTCTTTGATCAGACAGCTGACCCTGATTCCCCCGTCAGCTAAAAGAAGACGCTCCCACAGAAGGAGAACCTTCTCTGACGTTGAGTACCCGGAGCTCACTGCGAATACAAGCAGGAGCAAGGGAAAACAACCAGCAGTCAGCTCAGATGAGTCTGACTCTGAACCGGAAGGGGTGTACCGACACACTCGCACCCGGACGGGGGCCATTCCCCCGGTTGACTATAATGCCTTAGCCCATGGCATTAAATGAACGATTCTCACTCCGCCGTAGTGGAATCAGGGGCTTCAAACTCCTCCGTTGAGAAGGAGACCTCTGCCTACATGACAGGCACTCCTGATGAGACAGCTAGACGTCTGGAACAGATCCAAAAGAGACAAATGGAGATGATCGTGTCTCAACAGGAATCTATCGACGCTATCAAGCTGGCGCTTGCACAGCTGCTCGAAGACAGGAGGAGATCTCCTCCTAGGAGGCCGAGGGACAGAGAGAGAAAGGGAGGAAGCTCATCTTCCGAGCCTTCTGAAGAGAAGCCTCGATCTACTTCTGGCTCATCCAAACCCTCGTCAAAGGGCGACCGAGACCCAGGGAAGGCTCATGCTAAAAGGATGAGTCAATTGGAGGAACGCCTCAATGTCCTTGCCAGTCGCAAAGACCTCCAAAAAGCTGGAATGGTCCGGCCCTATCCAGCTGAATGGGATTTTAGTCCCGTACCCTCTCCAAGTTCAAGGCTCCAACCCTCCAAGCCTTTGATGGGAAGGGGTCCCCTAATCAGCACATCTACTACTTCAAATCCCAAACGGGAATGTAGTAGATAATGACGCCATCCTGGCGCGACTGTTCATCGGCACCCTGAAAGGGTTGGCCTTTGAGTGGTTCATGAAACACCCGGAAGGTTCTATCAAGAACTGGGGCGACTTGGAGAAGCTGTTCTTAACACGCTTCTTCGAAGATGACTTCGAGGTCACATGCCCACTCTGTTAGCTACGAGACAGCGAAAGGGAGAGTCCGTCAAATCTTTCGTGGAAAGATTTCGGAACGTGGCACTCCGGTGTCCAAGCGGTATGACCCAGGCCACCCTGGTGGAAAAATGCCGCCACAACCTCCAACCTCCACTCCTTGCTCAAATAGGAGTTGCTGAAAGCCGCACCTGGAAACAATTAGTCCAACAAGGTGAACAGGCTGAGGAGATTGTTGCCCGCGGTCAGGGCAGAAGAAGGCAAGCCGCGGCCGGAGAGGTCACTAGGCGAGCGCCAGACACCTCTCTCCAGACAAAGCGGAAGGATAATTTGGGCGACGGAGACCAAATCTCCCACCAAACCTCAACCAGCCAAGGCGAGTGGCTCTTCAAGCCAACCCACGCCAACAAGCAGTATTCCTTCAAGGAGGAACATGTCGATTCGCTCTTCAAGCTACTCAACAAGAGCAACCGACTGAAGCTCCCTGAGGCCAGCGCCCTCAGGAAGTCGGCAGACCGACAACCCCAACTACTGCTTGTACCACAGGATGTTGGGACACCCTACCAAAGCTGCTACGTCTTCAAGGATATCCTTCAGGCTCTGATTGACGCAGAGGTGTTAAAACTCCGACCAGAACAGAAGGAGGTGACAGCCACATGACGTCGGTTCTCCAGTTCGGGAGACAACCTCCAACGCCTGCGGGGGTAGCTCCTATCCCAAGAGGGAGCTGAGAGTGTCAACAGAGACCTCACCAGCAGCAGGAGAAGGGCTTGGTACCCGTCCCTACGCCTCAAGGGGAAATCATGTGGGTCCACCCTGACCTAGTGGACAGCCAGCAGTGGACTACTGTAACCAACAGGAAGTCCAAAGGCAAGGCAAAAGCTTCGTCCTGCATGTGGTATGTGCTTCCTCCTGAGAAGCAGAGGATGATGTTCCTCACTGACTGATTCAGAAGAGGAAACAATAGTCTTGGCCGCAGAGCCCGACCAACCAATGACGGGGACTCGTTCAGGACAGCCCTACTTAAAGCAGTACGGCGAAGTGGCGACAAACCCTCCACAACCGGCCTGCAGAGCCAACTAGCCCTCCACGAAGCCACCAGTGGAGACCAAAAAGAGACTCGATTCCTCTCGAGCTCTTCAAAAGGTATAGCGGAAGGATCCACACACGCCTTACCGCTTTGATGTCTTGGCTCAATTGGCCAACATCCCGGCGCGGATCACCCTGTATGAGCTTCTAAGACTATCAAAGTCGACCCGGGAGGCTCTACAAGA